>JABUQX010068753.1:0-40511 GCA_015478945.1 Trachelipus rathkii | reverse complement strand
AGAAGGAGAAAGAGGAGGCATGTGAGGATAGAAAGGCAGTTAGATTTCGGAGGGCTTTTCGAAAGCAACTGATAAAAAAAAATCTATTTATTTTCTATTTCTGCATAAATCTTTTTTCATTTTTCTATTTTTATTTGCGCTTCTTTCCGTTTACTTTTATTTGGTTGGTTATTAAGCCATATACAACGTTCGATCATACGACATGTTAGACATATGACCACGCATGTGTTCTATTTTTGGTGATTTTTTTCTACGAACATGATTCTACTTTAATTTTATAGTCCCCCTATATAAAGGAAGTAAGTGTGTATAATACATTATTTTATTTTTCGATTTTCATATTTTCCCCTAATGTGTGCCTTTTCACCTTTATAATAATTTGTTATTTTAAAATAATATTATACTTTATTATATTGAGTATACTAAATTCTTATAATATCATATATTTATAAATAATATGAAGTTAATCATAATACATTTAATTCTAATATATAATATATTTATAGTACACGATTATTTATATATAATATTCAGGGGTGAATTTGTAACCTCAGTAGATACCAGAAAAATGAGATCAGGTTTCGGATTACAAGATTGGACTCGTACTGATATTTTTTATCGGTGCCGATACCATACCCATCTTTAATTTAAATATTTAATTAAAAATAAAGCATAAGACATTAGAACATTTGTCAACTGCTTGGCAACTCAAGATTGCTTTCCCTGTACAAACAATACTTCTGGTTGCATGTTTTTTATATTTTATATTTTGGCATTATACTCAGCAAGTATTATATTTATTTTATTAAATTCGGATTGAGTACTTTTAAAGAGTTGTAGTTCCTAACTAGAAGGCAACTATATATTTATATTGCTTTTTTTATTGTTTGTGTTGTTGATAGCAATAACATGTGAAGGGGCATTCCAAATTCGGTGCGATATTTTCAAGTTATAACTACTAGTTTTTTAGATGTTTTATATAATATAACACAGATCTGTAATGAAACTGATTTCTTATAGACGAATACTAATTATAATAAAGAAAATAATTTTTTGACTCTGGGTAAGGATCCACTCAAATTATTCCGCCGAAGTGTAAAATCAGAATAAACGCGCTATAATCTTTAAACATGACTAATAAAATACTCCTTTAAGATAGAGTCTATCAATATTCAAATCTCCAAAACAAATTGTGATGCAAAAACTTAAGCTTTCACTAGTACCTGGCGAGAGACTGTTCCGTTTATTAGGACCGTGGTGTGCTGTTTTGGTTGTTGTTGTTTTAATTTAAAGAGGCGGGGGAGTGTTGTATTTATGTAAGTCCGTGTACGGTGCATCTTAGTGATTATTGGTATTCGCTCTCTCTCTCTCGACTGGATGAAGGAGGTGTCCGATATAATTATTTGACCTGCAGCAATGTTTCGTTAATGATAAAACATTGGCCCCTTTTCATTGCCACCGCATTGAAGAGGATTCTCTTCCTAGTCGGCGCATCTCATGTTTTCGATTTAGAGCCTCATTCTCCTCTTTGATCGTACGATGCCAAGAGGAAATGAGTCGTTTAAGTTACGGATAATATTATTAGGTATATTAGGTTTGGGTAATATGTTTGTGTGGTGTTATGGCAGTTTTATATATGATGTCATGAGGTTTCCTGGCTTGGCTGGCTATTCAGTGTAGAATGTGTTGAAATGCTGTAGGTGTCTAATGTGATGGGATTGTCTCAATGGGCCTATTATAGTCTAGTGCCTGATTTTTGCTTTTCTGGAATTGTGAATGATCTTTGTGTGTTGCGGATTGTATCTCTTCTAGTATTAGTATTGCTTTTTTGATGCCATGTATAGATTCCGATGAGGTGTATGTTCTCATTTCGTCTGATGGTTTATTGGTGTTGTATAGTGTTTCAAAGCCCTATATTGCGCTATTACAAGGCTGTATTTCATCGTCCTATACGTCACATATTCTAGTGTTTGCGTCTTGTGTTTGCTTCATATGTGGGCAGTGACTTTGTAGTTGCGCTGTTTCATTGTCTTTGTGGTTCTCGTGTGGTTTTTTTTTTGTTTTATTTGGTTTTGTTTTAATTTAGTTTTCATTGTTTTTTGTTTTTTTTTACTAATGTTGATGTTGCTGTCGTAATTGCTCCGGTTGTTATTTATACTGCGATTCTTGTGGGGGTTCAGCTAGCTTAAGGAATTCCTTTATTAGAACCTTTTATTTATTTTGATTTTTTTACGTTGTCACGCCGCTCACGGCAGACCCTATTCAAGGAATGTGGGAAGGGTTGAACGCCTCAAAAATCCATTCTACGCAAATTACGAGGATGGCAAGACGCAGGCTTTGTAAAGTGAGGGAAAATTTAATTAAGTAGGAAAACAGATGATGGTAGAGATTCCACGATACGTATGTCGGGTGGCGGAAAGAAAAGAAGACAAGCAGGCGAACCAGTTGGGAGTATAACATCAACAGCAAACTCATGGCGACACAGCACCCTATGTGTCTATGAGGGCGTAGTGAAATGGGTCGGTTGGTTACGCGGTGGATAGTTGCCCTCGAGCACTTTTGGCTCTACCAGTCCTTATAGAAAGGGATGAAAGCACCACTTCGGAGCAATTATAAGGGTCAAAGTGGAACTAGAAGTACAGGACAGTTATAAGTCTTTTGGCCTTTGACCTGACCCCTATTCAAAAGTCGGATGAAACCAGAGCCCACCGCCCCCACGTTCATGAGGTGTAGCGAGTTACTCCATTATAAGGGCGGGAGAGACTCCTTGTATAGGTGGAGCAAGTAAAGTGATGAAGAGGATAAAAGGTCGCGACTTGTTAAACGCAACGTCGCAGTTTCTTTGAGGCCGCTTCAGCAACCACTGTGATTTGAGGTTTTAAAAAAAAATTTTGTTTATGTTAAAGGTCCCAAGGGATATTTCTTTATAAATATTGTCTAATACAGGTAGAGACCGCGACCCTTCCTGCGAAACGCTTATTATGGTATTCTAGCCTAGTGTCTTCTTAGAGAGAGAGATAGATTTGAAGAAGTTGGGTTTTTAAGAAGATTTAATTTTCACCAAGCTTAGAGACGACCCAATCGCGATACAGATTTGCAGTCTCAGCTATTCGACCGGAGAATAGAATAAGTCGTTCCGGAAATGCAAATTAGGGGATAGGCAATTTACTAGGAATAGAAAGACGCGAGCAGATTGATATTGGAGAATTGAGGAAGAATGGAGTCATAAAAGTCATCGAATACTTATGAGTATATGTAGGTAGAATGATTAGATATTGTGCATAATTAGTCGGTGAGTAAGGATTTACATTGATTGTAGAATAAAGCAGGAATAAGTAGGAAATAAAACAGAACCCTGGGAACACCACTATTGACAGGAAAAAGGAAGAGTTGGCTGTTACTATTTATTAACCCTAATTCAACAAGCAGCCAAACATTGTGAGGCTGAATTTATGAATAAGAAAGCTTATAGAAAAAATATTGCAATAAATGAAGAAATAAACCCACAAGGAGGGAGCTTGGCAGAGTGCAGTTGTATTACGCGTTAGTTTTGACTCCAAATACCCGGTTCAAATATACTGCTTTTGGAATATATGTCAGTACGCTCAACCACACAAGTTTTTTACACGTAGCTTACCTGAAGTCGCGGAAAAACCATAAATCTTTTAAATTAGGAAACAGATTAATGCCATATAGATCTCGAGCCCGAAAGCTAACTAAGTAACTTGGTAGCATTCGAAAGAAGCGGAAAAGGAGATTTCAGATGATCTATAGATCACAAGCTCCACCACACACAACACAACAATCCAAGGCAACACCGAGAAATATATGGGAAGGAGTTTCAAACAGTTTAGTAAGACAATTCAAGTGAAGAGTTTAGAGGCACGATATTTAAGAAGGATTAGATAGCGCTAATATTTTTTTACGGATAGTGACTCTTGGACATTATGTCGCTCTAATTTAGATAGCAATTAACCGAACTTGAAACAAATGAGGAATAATGTTATTGACGAGGTGAAGTACGGTTGGTATATAGTGTACTTCACGAGAAGCACACTTCCTCAGCTCTCGGAGAAGGTATTCTTTGCATCCGGGCATCATCTGACGCTTTCTAAACGTTCATAGATTCAGGTGACTTTCATGCTACCGTATACAATATGAAATGACATAGGTATATAAGGAAATAGGATCACCATTTGAGAATAGTATGAGAAGGTGAGGTAGGATAGAGGAATACCAGAATCGTCAGAGTTGAGTTGAGTTAGAGGAAAAATAGTATGAGGCCAAAGGATGATTGGCCTTTATCTAAGATTGGTAGTAAGTACATAATCATAATCATAGAATATCAGAGCGGAATAGAGGAGTAGTGAAAGATGATGATTTTAAAGTTGTTAGAGATTGTTTTTTCGAGCAAATAAGAGGCCAGGTAGAGATTATTATAGTCTAAGAGTAGCGAGAACGCGGAGGTCTAATAGGCATTTGTCGTTTATGAAAGTCCGCTTTATAGTCGTTTCGTGACATATATAGGGGGCGGTAAAATGGTAGAAAGTTGATATCTCACCTATGCAACGATTTTCATGATATTTATAACTGATTAGTAAAATATAATTTATATAATGCTAAAAAGAAGATGTTTACAGGCATAGGAATATTTGTAGACGATAGGAAACGAGTTAAATTATTCCAACGCCTCGAACATGTGTCTACTTAGCTGTACAATTAGAGCAACAAGAGGGAACAAGCACGATCCGAACCATGGATTTTGAGAACCACGAGCAAAAAGATTATAGTAGAAGGAATGAACTGCTATCCACTTAACATATTACAATTCCCACTTCTATCGGAGTCTGACGACGTATTTAAAAAGAGTCAAATGCAGCCACCAAATAGTCACTCATTATAAGTTGCGTGGAAGCAGTAAAGTCACTATCTTCGATATTGGTGTGTGGATGCGACCTAATGCTGGTGTTTGGTCAAGTCACGTTAATGGTATCCGCTCGGCCGGTCTATGATTGTCTCGTCTATGGTAAGATTTATAGTATGTTGTCTGTAGTGGTCGAATTCATCAGAGCTAAGTTGCCAGAAAAAACGCACCATTAGGGCAAGCGCCTGCGAGAATGTCTGGAGAGAAAGGTATTAAATTAGTTGATATATAAGGTTATCCAAATGAGAGTCAGACATTCCGGAAATAGGAGCGAACGTGGATGTATTTTATAGAACACGAGAAAGGCAACTAGTAGGTGTGAAAACAATAGGATCAGTGTGTTTCAGGAATCGAGTGGGAACGATCCGAGAATGTTGTGTATCACAGGCTATTTAAATGAGTTGCTACAGATACGTAATACCTGACTATGATTGGAACTATCTCCCACTAATATAGTAACGGAGTAGAAAAATTCGCAACAATTCCGTTTTGTGTTACATATTGAAATCCCCTAATATGACATGGACCTTACGTATCTCTCGGTACACATGAAAACGAAAGACTAGTAACTGTCTTCGTGAGAAACGTAAGGTAAAAGGTAACAAAACAAGGCATGAAATCTGTCTGTAGGAGAACAGTAGGCAGAGCATAAGGGAATATATTGATAGATCAGGGGAAGAAAGATTTTCAAGCAAAGGAACATCGAATGTTAGGAGATTCGGAGATTATCCGAAGACCGTGTTATAGGGTAAAATGTTTATATTTACATATAACACATTACTCCCACAACTCCTACTAACGGAAATTATAAAATAAGTGATTGTTAGGATATATTAACGAGGTTGAAGGGAATGGAATTTTAGCTCTGCGGATCTCAACAAGGCCATAAAATTACGGTTCGAGTTAGAGAGGGATATTCATGGATGGAAGTTAGGGTTGGAAAATCATTTAGATGATTGGTAAAGTTAAAAGAGAGACCAGCCATGTATGGCAAATCTGCTGATCAATTACACGCCACACCACACGCACAAAAAAAAAACAAAAAAAAACAGACAATAACAAATAGACAAATTAACAAAAGGAAGAAATGATGGGAAAAATTTATTTGTACGCTAACCTAAATTATAATACAAGTGCAAAATTTAAAACTTCAATATCTAAAATATGATCAAATACACATTTTAAATAGATTCAGATTCGCATGCATCACAAATTTGCGCCGTACAAAAAGAATTATATGATCAACTAAAAGTAGGATAAATTGTTATAACGTTCATAATAGTTGGCTGTCCGATAGAGTAAATTTTTACGCTACGACCTAAGTTGAGTAGAAGAACCGCTTTTAAAAATCTAAAGTTAAAAAGGAAATCGATTCTGAGATAAATAATAAATTGAGGAAACTTCATTTTTTGATTCCTCTAGTTAAGTATAATTAATTCAAATAAAACTTTTCACATGATTTAATTTCTACAAAGTAAGAAGTATCGGCTAAGTATCTCGGCCATTTGTAACAGATACCGATACCTGATACATGTACATTCAAATAACTGGCCGTTATACGTACCGTACCGAATACCGATACTATCGGTACAACCCATATATTTATAACTATCTATATATAAGTTATATATATTTATTATATAATCTTAAATAATTATTTATTCTTTTATCTATAAATATTTATAATATTATATAGAAATAATATATATTATTATACTTAATATATATAATGGGAACGGACAGCGTTCTTCCTTCAAGAGACGGTTATTAAAACGGCTGAGTCAGCCCAAATTAATATTAATATTGATGTGAGATCTCCACAATCCCATTTCAAAGATAGGTGGACAAATAGATAATTTATTGATCATCATAATTAATTTGAAATAAGATTATGATTATATAGTAATAATAAACAATAGCATTACAGTAATAATTAACAAGTAATATAATTAATAATAATAAGTAATAATATATATTAAATATATATATAATATAAATAATAATTAAATAAAATAATTAATATGATAAAATATCACTCACATCTCCTAATGAATAATAAATATAATAATAACGTAATATAAATAATAATAATAAACATACAATATATATATATAATGCGAATAATATATATAAACAATGGACTTCCTCTCAATAAATAACCCACTAACCTTACAAACCAACCTAATTAATAATATAACACAAAATCGAAAAGAAGAAAAAAATCTACTAAAAAAACATGAATCTTGATTTATAGTAACTATAATTAATACTATAACTAATAATAATATAATAATAATTTAATACTAATATAATTTAATTATTAATATAATCAATAATACATAATAATACTAATTAATAATCTATAATTATACTTAATAATTATAATTATAATATATTAAATTATAATTTATAAACTATACTAATTTTAAATCAATAATTATAATTATCAATTTATAATTATAATTATAATTATAAATATATATATAATATTAATAATATAATTAATAATTATATTATAATTATAATCAATAATCAATAATACATATATAAATATAATTATTAATTATAATTTTATTATCTTGATCATAATTATTAATTGTAAATAATATAAATATAAAATAATATATAATATATATAATTATAATAGATATATAATAATAATATATAATACATAAATAAATAAGAAAAATACAATTATCTCCTTATGATGTTCGGAAAGTTTAATTTTTAATACTTGAATAATATACTTTATTATATAATATAAATTCATCCCATTTTTTGGATTTTATTATTTTTATTATTATTATTATTATTATTATTAGTATTATTTATTATTATATATTATTATTATGGTTCCTTTTATTTTTAATAATTTTGTAATTGCTAGCATAAGCATAATTGTTTTCCCTGGAATAGAAATTATTCTTTTATTCTTATTATTTTCTTATTTTATTATTATTATTATTAATATTTATTATTATTATTATTAGTCATATACTAAATTCTTATTATTATTATTATTTTATTATTAGAAGTACAACTCAGTCATCCAGGTACATTTCGAGGAAAAGTCATGGAAACACTGTAATCATAATATATATTATATATAGTATTAATATATATATTTATATTATATATTTAATTATAGTATATATATATTTATTATATATTTATTATCATATACCTGTGTGATTGATCCTGGACTATGCAGAAATGAAGCGTGATGGGCTTTTGAACCGCTTGCGGCCACGATGAGGGCTAAAAGAAAAACTCCTTCCCAAGCAAATACTTCTCGTGTATGACGTGAATAAATTCATTCACCATTATCGATCAGAATAACTTTACCAAAATCTCCCGCTTCACACTCGGGCGTAGGGTCAAACAGTGGGATAACCGCGCGAATGGTTGAGGGCAATACTAAACACGGGGCAGAGCAGATTCCTTAAATGTTGCAACCTGCATCGGTTTTTTTAGTAAAAATTAAAAAAAAAACTCTAAAGTATTTTTATACATGCACCCTGGTTTATATGGCATCCTGGATCTTGAAGAGTTTACGATTAATTTTACTATAATAGCTGCATGTGATTTCGTACGCGAGAGGAATCGAATCCAGATGAATTAATTATGTTTAATTATATGGTTAAGAGGCTTTGCAAAATACCTCAGAGTTCCGTTTTATGCTAGAAACTGGGTAAGAAAAGGCTTATCTCCTTATAGTACCTCTCAAAAGAAACATATAAACAAATTAGCATTATAATGTAGTATAATTAATGTTTCTCACCTTATTATATATTTATATATACTCAATAATACTCATCTTCATATCATATATTCTATATACTATATATATATCTCTCTATTCATATATATCTTATTATATATATAATATTGATAATATAATATAACTATATGCTTAATATATATATCCCACTCTATCTATAAATCTATTATTGCTAGTGTGGTAAATAATAGCACAGATCTTTATACACGGTTTTAAGCCAAACCCATAAAAGCCTTCAAATCTATGATTTGCCATAATCACTATCCTAATAATATTGGTTCTCCTCTTGTTTATAATACAAGACAGAACTCCAAAGTTTATTCTTGCTATTCCAAGACTCTCCCAAATATTATACTTGCGCAATATAATATGTCTATCGTAGCCAGCAGTACCTACTACGTTAACTACTACTACTAAATAATAATAATATAATAATAATAAATATGATATATGATAATGATATATTGATCAATGATAATGATAATGATTATGATTGATTTAATGATTAATGGGTTAACAATAACCCCATTGTAAAGATATTTGAAATGATATAAAATAATAATAACTAATTAATACATAATAATAATATACTATATATAATAATAAATAATAAATTCAAATATTATTACTTAACTCTTATATCTCCATACAATAACATACCCTACTAATACATTTCCCTGACAACTAATAAATAATTACTACTATTTAATTTATATCAATAATATCATTATGATTCTTACGTTTCATTGAAGTGGTTTTTATTTTTTAGTCTGAATAATTTTTTTATCACTATTCAATAATCAAAACAGGATTATCGCTTATTTATAATATTTTAAAGGATAAAGAGTGAATAAATTATTCATTCTACTCTCATACTAAATTCGGGCTCACTCCTCTCATTTCTAGGGACATCATACATTATACATACAAGCTCTATCGCTCTCTTACTTACACTTAACTCTCTCATCTCTTCCCATTCTATTTTATCTAAATTTTACTTACTCATTAGTAAATGTTTCTTCACCCTCTTGCTTCTACTCGAGAATGATCTGATATCTTCTACCTATTCGCTTTATCTCTCGTGTTTCCTCTCTTGGCTTTCTCCATCTTTATCACTCTATATCGAAATTTCTCATCTTCTCCTCTTCTCTCTCGCTCATACATAATCTAATACATCTCTACATCTCTACATCTCTACATATCTACATAATAACTCCTAGTTCCTGCTCCTCGGCACTCGTGAGCCTCTCTCGTACTAACACATTTTTCTTTTTTATCTCTCCTTGTGTGCTCGTAGCTTCTCTGTCTCATGCTTCCTCCGATGCTATCATTATACTCTCTCTTCTTTCGTCGGTGGCCACAGATGATTGATCCTCTACATACTACATCATAATCTATACCAATATATCTTCGGTCTCGTCGGTGACCTTCGTGGCTCTCAATCATTCAAAACAAAAACAGAACAATAAAAATAACAAAAAAATAATCATGATAATTTATCTTCATTTCTTATTCTATCTCTATCTCTTATACTATCTCTATCTTCTCTCTTACTTATTCTATTTTCTATATCAGTCCCTCTATTCTATCTCTTCTCTTCTTTCTCTTACTCTCTCATCTTTCTCTACTCTCATCTTCTCTCTCTACTCTCTCTACTTCTCTCTCATACTCGCTTACCTTATAATTAATATTACATGGTCATATAAAATGTGGTTAGGTAGATATTTAAAATTATAAATAAAAGGATATAAAAAATAATAAAAATGATAATTAAAAAAATAAATATCTATACTGATCATGTTACTATTGTAGTCAAGATATAATCTAATCATGGAACTGAACTGAAGCTTTTGCATCAATTATTAATCATCTTCAAGATATAATTAAGTAAATTTATATTTTGTATTTGACCTCTCTTAGTGCAAATATGCACTTGACTTCGCGATAGCATCTTAAGCCTCAGGCTCATAGTCAATCATCTTTCAATCATAACATATAGATACAAATATGAATCATCATCGTACGGTAAATTTGATCATGGGCAGTCATTCTCTGATTCACAGGAAGATATTTAAATATTCTTCTTGTGCTTAATGTTTTTAGACATTATTTTCTCAAACTTCGGTATATTTATGGAAAGTGTTTGGTAGTATATGAAGATACTAAAGGGCTGGTACTTGAACTTGGATGCCACAGGCCAATTTCATGATGAGTAACAGACTATGTGACTGAGAATGTTGGTCCAAAGAATATTTGTATAATAAGTTTGATAGCTACCTCCAAACCTACTGTGAGCATGAGGCTCTGTCAGTTTCAAATTCTGACTGACATATATTAGTTTCTCTGTATGCTCATTTTTAAGCCTGCTTCTCTTTTTTGAATGCACATTTGCTTGTGCATGGAAACTTCTCTCGGATGCTGCTGAAGTGGCAGGAAGGTCTTCGATATGCTACTTTTGATAACTCGTATTGACAACACAAACCATTCTCCCATGCTGTTGACGAAACTATGTTGCCGGAAATCAATGCCCATAGAAATTCTATACTGAATAAATCTGTTAGCCGGAAAAATTAGCCAATTCTGTTGTAATTTTCTTTTCATCAATATCCAGTATATCTTTGCTCATGCTATAGATCTTCTGAAAAGCTTTAACCATAATAAAAGTATTGAACAATTATCTGAATGTAAATTTATTTTAAAGCGTAACTATAAAAAAAGGTTTCAGTATGTGAATTTAGTAAAAGTTGTAATGTGCTAGGAATTAAGAATTCTTACATTATCTTTTGGGGAGAGATCTTTTCCTCTATACCGAGGGTCAAGAAAGTTTGCTGCTAGTTGAAGATTACCTAAGTAGAATGATCTTCCCGTCACCTTTAGGACAGAAATAAATACTGATGTCTTCTTAACCTCATCAAGAATTCTGTTTATATATTAAACTGATGAGGATAAATGAGGATCGTATTCTTCCGCCTTTTTATGGTCCAAGCGATGGGTATGAATAGGTGATGGAGTTCTACTTTGTCCCAGAAAACAATACTTAAGAGCTTAGTTGAACTTGATTGTGTCAATGGCTGAAGCGTTCACAGTTTATTCCCACCATCTAAATATCTCGGTGTGTTTTCATAACACCAGAAAATACTTTTTTCATCTTGAAAAAGACAATGAATTGTTATTGAAAACCACCTCGTCAGTATTTACTGTTGTTTGTCAGAGAAGAGACATGAGTCAAAATAATGTTCTGGTTACTGATGTGTCTCATTAATAACAAAGGATCTTAAAAGTTATATAAAGAGGTTACTTCATTCCCCCAGCGTTATTTTGATGTGTGAACTTCACCCAAAAACACGTACAGAGTTGTTACTCCGGACCAACATTCTACCCTATGAGATAGAAACTGGTATTACATACCTGAATAATGAGTGCTCTAGTTGCAAAGTAATTATACCTCTGATAAAAAAATTAAAAAAAGCTGAAACCATACTGAAAACGTAAAACTAATTAGGCGAGGATTTGAGAAATTCATCCAGATGTGTATGTGAAGTCTGTTTAAATTCTATAAAAGGAAATAATTCCTATTAAAAACAGACCTCAGAAGGTAAAGCAACGTCGTTATAGAAACATCATAAAAAAACTCTCCCTCAAACATAAAAAATCTGAAAAATAAAAAAAGAAGTTATAAGCGTGTCTTAAGATTTCGAAGTATTCCTTCCATACTCTTCTCAGTTATTAGCTCCACTGATAACAAGTGGTGGTGTTTACCCCAGTAGAGAAAGAAGGGTGCCGTGGTAAAACTTCCATATAAATGGTATCATGAGAAAATGAAGATATAATGAAAATTAAACAGCATCGGTACAGAATTCAGTTCCTCGAAAAATTCAACATTCACTACACCCTCTATATGAACAGTTATCACCACGCACTGTGCAAAATCCCCAGTCACAGGTATTCTCATCACAGAACCTCAAATATATTGCAGATATTACCACACAAATGCAATGGCGTTACAACCTCTTTCACGTTCAAACACAACGGAGTTGCACCACCAGGGAATCACTATATATTTGTGAACGACTCTATTATGGCTTTTCAGCGAAAACTTTACCTCCCAGTTAATGATCCTAGAAGTTGAAACGAAGATAACAATATTACGAGGAAAAAGTGTAGCAGGATATTAAATTTCAGACGATTTAACATCCGGAAATGAGAAACCGTATCTTTTATATGACCAAGATGCCATACAAAAAATTGATAGAATCTTAAAGACTTGCATCTACATCCACCACTGCGTAAACCGCTACCCGATGATGTAGATTTCCTTAATGAGTAAAAAACTTTGAAGTGAAAAATGAAGATAAATTTAAAATTATCCTAGAGGAGAGCTTACTTACTGATTTAGAGTGCGTAGAAATCAGGAATAAGGCTTAGTTGTTAAGAGTATTAGAAGAACAAAATATATAACTAATGAATTGAGCAGGGCAGATCGTAAATACGAATGAAATAGGTTAAAGGTTCAAATATTTGTGGATTTGATAGAAACTGCGATCTCCCAGCGGAATAACTGGAAGGAAAGGCCCGGTAGTTAAAACGGATGGAATGAAGACAAACAAAGAAGGAACTTACAGACTGATTAAAGAATTCCCAGAACTGTTTACATTCTGTTAAATACACAAACGATTAGCAGACTTGAGATAATATGCCCAAAAGATGCGCAAGACCTGAATTCAAGTCCACTTCAGTGGTACTCTTACGCTTCAGATTAAATTAAACGTGTTACCAAAGGAAGAATAAGAATAGAAACAGGCTTATAATAAAACCTAATCTGAGATTAAATCGTTTTAATTATGTATTTGATCATAATACAAATTAGTATATATGTTTATAGTTGTAATGCTGGAATGTTATAAAATAAATATGTTTTGTTTAGGCCTGGTATTTCTTTAACGCCTATTTGTAACTATTATAGTGCACATTTTTTTGTGCCCCAAGAGATTATAGGAATATATATAGGTAATATAGTAATATACAGTAGTATATGAATAAATATATAGTATATATAATATATATATTATGATATACTATATACTATATATATCATAGATATATATATAATATACTACTATATAATAATATATATATATAGCGTTTACATGTGGGTCAGTAGCCAACATGGAGGGAAAGGAGGTAGTTGATAAGTATTTTAGATATTTACTGCAAATAGGGTTTTGGGGTTTTAAAACTTTAGCTAAAGAATGTCCTAATAATTGGAGAAAAAAAGTTAAGGAAGCATATTAGGAGGGGCGAGAGGGCATTTCGCTCGTACATAAACCTGAGACAAAAATTTCCTACGCGGAAAGGTACCATATCTCCGCAAGCTTCGATAGTGGATGGCGAATGTAGATTTATTCGGAAATGATTAAGAATGATGAGTTCTATAATGAAGGATTTCAATACGAACTTATTTTACTATTGAACGTATACTCTAGCATACTTTGTTGGTTGATAGCCCATGGTAAAAAGATACGAAAGGAATCCCAGCGTACCGAAGTTGCAGCTGCATGAGTACTTAATGATAGAGGGTGTTGAGACCGGTAAAAGCTCCTAAAAACAATCTGGGAGCAGAAGACGTTCCCAAATGAATGAATTCATAAGGGGATCGAAGTTTCAGGACTAGCTTTGGGCTTGTAGTTAATCGGTTATAACCGTCTATTACATTACCTTAATTTCCATAAACAATAGCGGCTATAAAGTTGAAAGAAGTTTACAGCGTACTATTTAAAGAACGCATCTGAACATATGGTATTTTACTAAAAATGGCATACTTTTCAAAATATAGATATGAGTATACTGCGACGATCAATGAGCTATTCAATATGAAGCAATCTTACCATCTTTAGAACTATAGAAGACAACTCCTGTTTAGGAAAATTGTCAAAAAAAGAAACTAGAGGCTATTGACCAACACTCCCGTATGAAAAAGAAACAACAAAATAAAAGAATAAAGATTCACAGGAATAAAAAGAGTAAACAGATTTATGTAAAGAGTATCTCGAATCAGAAGAACCAGCCATATCATGAGAAATGAAAGGAGAAGTAAAAAGAATAAACCCAAGAAAACTCCTAAGGTGGTACTACAGAGGATAACAATATGAAGACCGGATGGTCTACGGAACTTAGTTTTTAAAAAGTGCACCAAATAATCCGTCCATTCCTAGTGATAGTTTAAAGAGTTAGTATATCTGGAGGATTTAAATTTGGTGGTTGAACAAAAATAAAAGGAGGGTCTCTAATAAACAAGAAAGTTACAAAATAAAAGTAAGGTTCAACCTGTAACTCAAAAACGACCACCCTATAAAAATTGAAAAGATATTGACGTACGAAGTAAGGAAAAAATAAAGCAGTTACTTGTGAGATGAAGGGACTATTCCTGCTAAGTTAACATACTTATATAAAAGCAAGCTCTGAGAGTTAAGACCAAATCATTAATCAGGGTTGAGTCACTCCGTCAATAAATCATGGAGAAGTGTTAATCAACTTACTATTTAACTCCTTCCGTACTTCAGCCTCCTGGATGTTAATCCCTGATAATAAACTCCGGTCCTTTAGCCCAATCTGGTGTTAATGAATCCTATTACAACTTTAAAAGAGAGGGAGAATACGGAAGTAGGATTATGGTGAAAGATGGATTAAATAAGAAAGACATAGAAGAATTCTTCCTCACAATCTATTCTGGATGTTGGTGTACAGAAGTGTAGAATGTGTTTAAATCTTACTAAAATATATACAAGTGAAAAGATACCGATCGATCTGACGACGGTAGGTCCACGGATGGTACAAAGACTCTTCTTAGAAGAATTTTACCTTCTGGCGAGAGGGCATATGTTTAAATCGGTGACCTCTATTTTTATATTTAAAAGAACGATGCTTCTTTTGATATGAGGATATTGATGTTGTTAAGGAATGGTATACCAAAAACTGAATATGTCGTACCTATGAAGATTAAAGTAATCCAATATCAAATTTAAGATCAAAAGTAACCGCTGTGAAAAAACCTGCGAGACCGTTGATTATGAATTCTTTGTTCTGAGAACGTTCACCATTGGCAGCTGTAGAGAACATTTTCTGTAAACGTGATGCTTGAGCTGAAAGAGAATATACTCTATGATATCTCACTGACTATGTTAGAGAGGGTTAACTATCTGTGGGAGGACAAACCCCGCATGACTCGGGCAAAATGACAAAAGGAAGATTAGAATGCAGTATTTTGAGTACTGCATTATACCATCGCATCCAACCATCCGGATGTCGCATACCACCCAGGTATGGACATAAATATGGTATATACAAATAATAATTTGAAATCATCAATATGTCCACGGTAATACCTTAAAGCTCCTTATTAAGGAGATGAGATATATTTTCCCAAAGAGAGTAAAAGTTAATAACATTAACCCTTAATGATTCATATAATCACCTCTGAAATAAGATCAAAATTGTAGACCTTCTTGTACGCGTGCATATAAAAAGACCCTCGTAGAAGCGAAAATCCCCTTCCCCTTTACATACGGTGTCATGTTAATGCAAGGTTTGAAGTTAGAAAGAAACAGAGGGTGACCCAGTAATCCTACAGACAAAATAAGTCAATTAAATAAATATAAGAAAAGAGCTGTAGTCAGATATATTTTTTCATTCTCTCTTAACATTACTCTCACAGTGGTAAAGATGAGTATAAGAAATGATAAACTCCTGTAATTAATGAAGACGAAGAAAGAACGTATTCAGAGGATCATAAAATGCAGAGGGGGTAATGGCCTTTGGTGGGATTTTTTGCCAGCTATGGAGAAGTGCAAGACCTACATCAAACACTCAGGAGAGGTGGGGTAATAAATAATAAGGTAAAAAGAAACTATAAGAACAGGTATTGCAATAACATAAGTTCAAGATAATGCTGCAATGTTTTTGATTGAGATAATTATGACGATATCAGAGGCCGATGTTTCAGATTGAGGATGTTGGATGATTTAAGCGTAAAATAAGACGTTGTATAACAGGGTACCAAGGGTCGTCGAGGCCCCAAGAAGATTGCAATAAAGAAAAAGACTAAGCGTGAAAAATACTCTAAAGAAAAATATGTATTGGAAAATTCTAACAATTACTTTCCAACTTGATTAACTTTATACGAGGTGTGTGTATTACTGTATATAAGATACATAAATCTTTTTTTCATGAAAATTTCATTATTTACGGACCCAGAACTCGCATCATGCAAGATGCATTTTCCTATACACCCTCTGTCCTGATTGTTGTAAGAGTGATATTGGATCTCTTCTCCATGAACCCTACACAGATTAGCAAATTCCTAGAAGTTAGAACGATTTCCGATTATCAGTAGTTAATCTTGCATTTCAAGATTAACCAAAGGTGACGGAGTTCCTCTAGAGTTCAATCATTCCAGGCAACTACCCTGATCAATACCTAGATCCCTCTTATGTGATGTGTATTTATATGTAAAAACGAAAGTGACAAAACCCGATGGTACAGATCTTCCTTCGGGTTTGATGACCCATATAGTATTATACAGAATCAAAAATTTTCCATGTATACATGTTTTCACCCAGAGTTGATACGTATATCTTATACGGACTCACATTAGGTGCCATCAGCGGACAATTATCCTTAATAGAAGCTATAATTAGATACATTTGTTAAATATATGGAGAACGACGAACTAAACAATCTCATCTTCCAATCATTGTGGTGTTTCCTATAGTTTTCAACAGATCCGAAGCTGCACCATACTAGAAATAAAAGCAGCGCTCCAAAGTCATAAATAACCTCACTTTCAAATGAAAATCTTTACGCGATCGATTAAATGGCCAATATCTTCCTCCTCCAAGACAAGTACTCATTCTACCATCCTGATAGCATACTAGAATCATTTATATCCCGGGTTTCAAAGGTGATATCCTAAAAGTGCATCTTTTAAAATAAATAGTAAAGCCAATCACTGCTACAGCTGTAATAGGTCCATGAACCTGTTTTCAAACTGCTGGAGGCTTATTTCTATTCTGAAAAAAAGATAGAAATTATCAAACACCAAGCGGCATTTGGAAAATTGAAAAATTCGCTTTTGAATTACATAAAACAGCAAAAGTACCCCTATAAGAGAGTTGAAACCAAGATATTTAATTTCACAAAAGGATTATCGAGTATAAATATCCCTAACATTGTGAACGAAAATTTACCAAGTTACTTTAAAATTAATAGGATTGTGGAGAAATTTTTCTCCTACTCAGGGAAATATAAAAAGTCACCCTATAAATTCACAACTTTTCCGACTTAGGGGTATCAGTTTACACGTTGAATGGACTGCCACACGGAACGGTGATTATGAATAGTTTAATAACAACGGATGTACCTATCCTCTGGTTCACTCGGACTTTTTACGACTACCTCAGCCAAGTACTGTATCCAGGTTAATTGATAGTTGGGACAGGTCCTAAATCTTGAAGAATACAGAGCAAAAAGAAGAGTAAATTTATACGCCTATGATCTTACTACAGACCTTTCAGAGAAGCAAAAGTTTCCATATCATTATTAGGAACAAATTTTTGAGAAAGGTGCGTTCCCGGCACGCGTGGTTAAGGGACTAAGTCTCTCTTTTTGGATCAAGTTACAATCACCCATCACTGTAGCGGTCTATCTTGAGCATCCTCAACTCATTGAAAAATTGACAGAAGTACGCAACGTATTCCTTAAGAGAAATTATTAAAGATGAATGAAGAGGGAAATACAATCAGGTTTAAAAAAATGAACCTCGCTTTCCAGGGCGTGTTCGCTATATAACGAATTTAACTCTGTTAAAGTGATGAAGGTTACCTCCTTCATATATCAATACGGATTCCTGCCGTTCACATCCACCCTCACAGGACATTGGATTTCCGTTATAGAGCAAAAAACGATACTGTTCAAATAATGATTCGTGAACTTTAAAAAAAAATTATACGTTGATAACATAATAGTCAACCTTATTTTTTAAAATATAAATAAAATGTAAGGTTGTGTACAAAAACTGTCTTACCCGTGTCAAACCTTGATATATTCTAATTAATGGTGGTGGAGATGCTATTCGTAACAAAGTTTCAACAATTTTTGAAATTTATATCCAAAAATTGTGAATGTTTTAAAAATTTGTAAAATTAATTTTTGATGCTAAATCAATTATTGACAAATGATTTTCATATAAATTTCATAATTATTAATAAAATTGCCCTTCAAAATGAAAAATGCGAATTGTTTGTAGCAATAATAATTTTGGTATCCGAAGTGGTAATTTTTTTTACATTCCAAAGTTTTCGAATTACAATTTTAAATAATAAATGTTCTAGTATAACAGACCACTGCGTGTCTGTTTTCCGTCTTAATTCAATTTTTAAATAAAAAGGTATTAAAACAATTAAAACAAAATAAAATATTGTTAGTTTGAATAAGAATAAATGAAGAATAGGTAAAGAAGTATTAAAAAATTATAAAAGAAATGATATGTTAATATAAATTAGCAATCTAAAATAGTAAAGTCAATAATGAGTATAAAGCAGATAATAAAAATAAACAGTAAACATAATGACATACGTTTAATCCTATTGAATGTTTAAGAATAACACCTCTAAATTGATTTAACTGAATATTTACTGGCTTTTAATGACTAGAAATAAACTTATGAAGAACACAAATTAGGAAATAAAGAGCTATAAAGCATATGAGTTAAAGGACTAGAGTTATAATAAACAGTTAAAACAGAAAGCTAATACTAATCCCTTATAGGTGTGTATAGTGATAACACTCTATTGATTTACTGTATTTACTGCTTTAAGGTATGTAATTTAATAAAATTTCTCGTACATTATATTTTTATTTTTTTTTTTTTATTTTAATGTTATAGTAAAATGAATGGATTCCGTTAGAATCATACACATTGAAAAGTAAAATTTATATTAATAGTTTACAATTGAATATCTAATATTTTTATATTCGCCGAGAATATTAGCGTCTTGCGAGAGAAACGACACGCTGGCGGCTGTATATACGTCTATGAAATATTTGCGCACATAATAAAACATAATAAACTTTGTGGCGACACGCAAAACAGTCAGCAAGGTCTTACGCGGTAAAAATTGCGTCTGCGTTTCGCAAAGGCAGGGCTAACCTGCGGATCTTCGGAACGTGGACTACGGATAACGTTTTGGCAGGTCATCTGATCTCATAAGAATAACCTTATAGATATATAATATTCTGTCTCGTGCTTAAAAGTGTTAGAAAAAGGACCATAAACTCATAATAGGAAGTACATATACTAGCAGAACTTGTAAAATATACACCAATCGACTTCCTAATACACTTAATAACCTAGGAGTAGTACACACCATATTTAGAGGCGTATTCTTAAGGCTCAGGGAGAGTGCTAGAAAAGGCTTAGAAAAAATAAGTGGCAACTCAACAGATTTGCGTATATGTGGCCCACTCATCATTGGCACTAATTAGTATGCACATCATCTTTAGGCACTCATTGGCACTCAACTGATCACTCAAATTATGGCCACTCATTGGCACTCACTTGGCACTCACCTGGCACTACATCTGTAATAACAAGAATAATTAGTACCACATAATAGGGAAAAACACTAACCTAGATACTCCTTACGGTGATTGGGAACCATTCAAGTTGTGGCATCAAGCTAGAAAACCATCAATATAAATCTGAGTCATCTAAAATACGGCACCTTCAAAATGTATGAATCCCGCCAAAGATGACGTTCATCTAATTTAGATATAGTCATCTAATAATGACTGAGTCATAAAAAGTTTTGAGGCCATCAATAGTTTGAGCCATGAACAAAGTTGAAACCTATCAAAGTTGAGCCAAAAACAAAGTTGGAAGCCATTCAATAAAGTTGAGCCATCAAATTGAGCCATTCAAAGATGCAGTCATCTAAAGTAATGAGTCTCAAAAAGTTTGAAGCCAACAAAGTTGAGGCATCAAAGCTGAGCTATCAAAGACTAATGTAAGGTGAAAAAGAAACAGAATAAAAAGTGTGTGTGTGTGAATGTGTGTGTGTGTGTGTGTAGTGCTCGTAGTATGTGTGAGGAAGTGTGTGTGTGGGGTGTGTGGATGTTTCGTACATAATCGCTCCAGGGATAGGTGTGACGCGATGGAAATTAAGTTTGAGGACAGCACTCCAAAAACATGAGTCAGCGTACTCTAAAACAAAACGACCTAACAGTTAAGCGACAGATATAACAACTACCAAAATGCAAGGAGGCAAAAGTACATTGGAGTGAGCTCCAAAGATAATACACCTACATGAATCCTATTCCAAAAATGACCTTTAAGACATTGAGTTTCATTTCAAGCCTTAGCATACCGTATAAGCTCGAAATATCAAGGGGCAAAAACCGAAATATTTCACCAGAGCCCATGGCAAAAAAACATCAAATAAAGGGGCTAAGCCCCTATAAGGGAGGGCCAACAAAAATAGGGGGGAACTACGTACGACGGTTGCTTCAACGCAAACCGTCTGGCGCGCCCCTCGTAGATAGGGTGCGTTCAATAAACTACGAAGGCCAAAAAAGGAAATCAAGGCCAAAAAAAAGGTCAAGGCAAAAAATATATAAAAAAACCAAAAAATCTTCAAAGGCCAAAAAAAAGTCAAGTCCAAAAAAGTTATGGGTTGCCAAAAATTAGTAGTATGGGGTAATAAAGAAAGGCCTAAGGGGATAAAAAGGTCAGGTGGCAGTACAAGTGAAATTTTGCCAAGAACTATTTCCCTTCACAGTATTTTGATTATCAGAAAAACGATAAGAAATTCAACTAGACAACTTTGTGAAAGTGGAAAGGAAAGAAGATAGAAGGAAAGTAATGAACACCACAGTACTCCTGACCACTTCACACCCACACACACACACACACAAACACCACACACACACACACCAGATACTAACCAATATAATTTAATATTATATTATATATATTATATATATTAACGAATTATTTAAATATAATTATAATAATGTTATTATAAATGTATATAGATAAAATTTTAATAATATATATTATATATTATTATAGATAGATATAATTTAATATAATATATAATAGATAGTACTAATTGAATTTATATATATATATATATATATCATGATATATAGTATGTATATAAAGAGTATAAATAGTATAGGAAGTAGTGAATATATAAATAGAGTAGATATATACCCTACTGAAAAATAGTAGGACTAAGAGGGTATAGTAGTGCACCTATTTTACATTAATATATAGTGAGAAAATAGAACGCTATGATAGTACTAATTAATATATATAGTATATATATATATATAATATATAATAGTATATTATAGCGGGTGAGGTATTAGTATATTATAATATGTAGATATGCTCATCCTAAGTAATGCATACCTGATATATATAATATGTAAATATATAGTATATAAATGAAAAATAGTAGCCATAATAATAATATATAAAGTATAAATATAATATAATATGATTATATATATTGACCTCATACCAAATATATATATTATATTTGACTAAGCCAATATTAGAAGTGAATATATATATATAATATACTAAACTAATATACTTTAGTTAAATATGTTTCCCTGGAATTTAGGATAAATAATAATAATATTATGTATAATATAGTATATATATATATTTATAAAAAAAGTAAATAAATATATTATATATAAGTCATACCCGGGCAAGCGTTTAGTGACCGGGTGTTAGTACATAATACGTATATAGTTATATCTCATATAGTCAGTACTTATACCGGTGAGAATAATATAGCGTTGAATATATAAATAGTAAAATCATGAATATATAGGATATATACATATAATATAAATATATTAGAAAATTAGTATAATATATATAAAGATATATAATATTGATATAATATATATATATTAGTATAAGTAGTATCATAGTATTCTTATACTATAAATTAATAGTGTAAATATATAATATATTATTAAATAATAATAATATATAATATACTACAACCCGATATATGTTACTATAAATATTCTAAAAAAATATATATATAGTGATATATAGAATAATATATAAATATATTTAGCGATAAATATATATATAATAATATATAAATATATATATATATATAGCTTAGTATATATATATATATAATCAGTATATATAAATATTATGTATATTAGGTATTATACCACAATATATAAATAAATATAGTATATATTATATTTACACAAAAACACACAATATAATATATAAATTAATTGATATATATATTAATAAAAATAATATAAAATATTTAATATATATCTATATTAAAATATCGTACCCTAATCTAATCTAGCATACCTATAAGTATCCGAACAGATATATAAAAATATTATATAGAGCAAACCCCGTTTTCTTACCTCGCATTGGTAAATCATAGCACGTAGCTGACTTGGAGGTTATATATCAATAACTTTACATATACAATTATAATAAAACTCGCCTCTAGAATCAAAAACATGTGGCAGTGGACAACAGGTTTACGAATGGACGAACGACTGCCAGCTATGGCAGGAAATGGGAGGAGGAAAGTAGCAAGTAAGAAATAATACGAGAAAATACAGAAAAAGCAAAGATTAATTTTCAGTGTTGCAAGTCAATCGAGCTGAATCAGGCTAGGTGAGGTAAACGTGATGATAACTGATCCTGATCATGAACTCATTTTCATGCATGAATCGCGAGATGAACTGATATACGAACTATATAAGCAATAATGATAATAAAATGCCATCGGTTGAAGATTTTTGACTGAAGGAAAATGGATCACGAGTAGTTACTTCCAGTGTTTTGCGAGACCGCGATGGTCAGAAAATACCGCAGTATTTCAATATTCATTTTGTGGATATAGTGCAGGGTCTGGAAAACTTGGCAAAAGTAGGTAATGTTGCTACAAGAAAAAATGTATTTTAGCTGTATTGTGCTGCCACAAAACCTGTTTTCCTTATTTCAGCCTGCATTACAGCCAAATATTCGGTTTTGTTGGAACCAGTCGTGAATAATCTACAGTCAAAGAGTTTAGACCTTCTTCAATGTTCAAACCATGTGAAGAAAATTCTTTCACTTGTGAAAGATCAACGCTCGAACAGAAACGATACGATAAAAGAAATCTATACAGGGATAAAGCAGATAGCTGAAAATCTTATGGTTGATCTTCAGCCCCAAAGAGTAGTGGATCGCCAGAAACATAGCTCGAATCCTCCCGTTACCACCAATGAAGAATATTGGATGAGAACTATTCTAATATCATACCTTGATTCTTTCACAGTTTTCTTGGAGAGCAGATTCTCGGAAAAGAATTCACCAGCCTTTTCTCTTTTATTACTTCATCCGTCGCTGAGTAACTGCTTCGCCCTTGAGGACTAATGGTCATGAATACTGAGTGAATGCTTGAAGAAAAATATCGAAAGAGAAAGGAATGCCAAAAATCCAGAATCAAGGGTTTAATTTTTTTGGAAAAGGTCGAGGTGTGACGAAAGTCCTTGTTATCGGCTGTTATTTGAAAAAAAAACTTCTGACGAAGACTTCAATGTGATGGGCTGAACTCTGAATATAGTGAATTGCAAGGAAAAAGAACGAGCTCGACCGTGAGGAACTGATTAATTTGAATGATCAGAAGTTGATCAAGGAAGAAAGTGCATTGCTAACGAATATATGTCTTCATAATGTGCTTATATTCCAAGAGGTCAACATTTGTTAATTTCTCAGAAATTGATAGAGCTGTGTGAGATTCAGTGAGATGAGAAGAATGTAACACTACATCTCTTCGTTTAAAATACTCATAAACCCAGTAGCCTGATAGAGAGATATATGATTCATGAGAAGACACAGGTCCATATATCTAAAGTAAAACTAATAGATGTAATTTTATTCTCTTCTTTAATAATAGTTTCCTCTATCTCTTTATAAATTTTTAGTTATGTTGAATAAAACCATCATTTCAAAAATGGATCTTTAAATTTACCCATTCCTCTTAATATAGCCGATAGGAGTGTATTAGAAGTTAAACCACCCAATAATACTGGCACAGCACCATAACGATTAAAGAATACGTTCAAACCGGAGTAAGAAAACACCCCCAGAACTTCAAGTCAAACGCCTTGTCTTAAAAAAAACAACAAAATGAAAGAAGAAAAAAAAACAAACTACAATAATACTCTTAAAAATAACTAAAATAAAAACACTCCGAGAAGATGACTCAAGCAAAGACGAACATTATCGATACAAACTTCCAATTTTCTTCATATTTAAATCTAAATTTTGGAATTTTATGCCGTTTTTTCATCTTTTTTACAACTATCACACAGAGGTTTCCCGAGGATCATCCGCTAGAACATTAGCACAACTTCCTTTTCGGCATGGCCTTTCTTCATCATTCAAAATTTGGATCAATGGGCAGAAGAAACTCATTCTTGGAAATTCCACTATTGAACTCTCTGATTCCTTTTCCGAATTCTAAAATGGTTCTGGGGTGGACCTTCTCCCTTTTTATGTATGAAAGAAAACTTTTTTTCAAAATTCTAAAGGACCTAAATTTCAATCAAACTTCGCCCTTTACATATGTACTTCGCTTTTTACCCGGGTATGGAATTCATTATCCTTCCATCAAGCAAAAAGCTTGGCATTCCAATGGGTCTCGCAGAAAATTCACAATTTTATTATTTAGATCTGTTTTTTTCTGAGTTTGATTCCCTTTTCGAATTCTAAATGTTCTGTCGACTTCTCCCCCCAATATTGTATGTATGAAGCAAAAACTTTTCTTTCCAAAAAAGCGCATTCTAAATTGTCAAAGGCAATTTCGCCTTCTTTACATAATGTAACTCCTTTACCAGCGTATGGAATTTCTTCATCAGTTTTAAGTTTGGATTATGCGGCAGAAATTTCATTTTGGATTCCCACTACGAACTTTGATCCCTTTTCGAAAATTCAAAACTTGGATTTCTGTCGACCTTCTCCCTTTTTTATGTATGGGGAAGGAAAATTTTATTCACAATAAAGGACCCTTAAAACTTCAAGCAACTTCGTCTTCTAACAATATGTTCACAGGCAACTGTTTCTCGTACTACAAGTTTGAAAACTTTCGTGGCGCATGGTCATCAACTCAATTGGATACGTTAGAGAAACGTCTTTATACTGGAACCTTTTCCCTTGGATTTAACGGTTCGATCCAATGTTGGCCTATTTTAATGCTGGTGAAACATTCCCCCCAATCTGTTTCATAATTCAATACATTATTACATCAGTAATTTAACTATTTTTTTGTAGCTATAGTCATTTAAATGTTTTGTATGTTTGTTAACATCTAACGGATATAACCAAATATGCGTGTGTTTAAATGCACCTTTTAATTTTTCTGTCATTATATATCATTATTGCATTTTTTTTCATTCAAATATTTTGTCATATATGTTTAGAATCTTCGGAATCTGTAACCATATATGCTTGTAATTTGAAATATTACATTTCATGTTACTTTTTTTGCCGCTCAAATGTTTGTATGTTTCTCTATTATGTTTCGGACATTAATTAGCATACATATGTTGCATTTTGGAAAGGTATAACTTTATGTAATTTTAGTTATTTATTTTTATAATTAAATTGAAAAATGGTTTTTTTTTAAAATGTTTGTGTGCATTGTAAATGCCCACAAATATGTATTATACATTTGGATGAAGGTTAATTTTTATATCTTCTATCAATTATCATATAAAAACATTACGGTTTTCTCACCTCCGTGTTTAGCGCAAGGGGAAGTAATGTAGTTTTTTACTCTCCAATTATAACTTTGTCTAAATAAAAAATCCTTTATGATTTATGTTCGTACTTATGCTAAGATTTGGCCCGCCGAGGCCAAATTTTAGGCCCATAAGTCCCAAACGTGAAATACTAATAAACCCCGTCATTTTTGAGATACTCCAGAGTCAGAAGATAAACAGTAAGATCAATTAACAAGAATCAAAAACTAGAAAAAAAAAAAAATTAAATCTCACTACAAGATCACTTTCTTCTTCAAGAATCCCTTTTTCCCCCCAGGCAAGCCGAAATAAAACCTTCAAGGAAAACAAAGGCTGCACTTGAATTTTCGACACCAATTTTTTCGTCCGCAAAAAAGAAGAGTCCCGGAGGGGCAATGTTTCCGGAAAAACGGCCCAACCACGCCACTGGGAAAAGGACTGCGACTTGCAATTTGTCGCCACTACACAAGGAGCTTATCTCAACAGAACTAGGGAGCCCTTAAACTTTGGTTTAAACCCCTTTTAATTTTTTTAATTGAATTTCTTCTTCAAGTTTGGAATAAAACTATTTGTTCAAATATGATTTCTTAATATTAACCCTCCTTCTCTTTCTATTTATTTTTAGGGTAGCTGTTCATTTCCCAAAAAAGACCTCACCCCCAAAAATCTAGCCCCAAGCAAATTACCCCTATATATACTTATATATTACTATATAATATATACTATAATATATAGTAATATATATAGGTATATCTTATATATATATAATAATTTAATAAGTGATCTTTTAATAAATTGCACTATCATCAATCTGTTTCAGCTATGCTGAATTAGTTAAATTAGTTATATCAAAATGAAGAAAATTAATAAGCAGTGAATATTCTGAAATCAACAGAAGTCACCCACTTTAAAACTTCCTACCAACAAAACAACACACCACACACAACAACAACCACACACAACACAAACCCAATCGTACACAAAACATTATGCCTCAAATATATAACTATATAATAATTAATAAAACCATTTGATGTTTCCATAAATAAATATTCACTAAATGATATGGTAAATATTCTCAATTATAATTATTATATTAACGATAATCTTATAATTAATATGTATAGTAAGCATTAATATACTATAATACTAAATATAATACATTATAATATTATATTAATACACTATTCAGTATATATATTATAACATATATAATATAATATATTAATTATATATATAATATAGGTATATATACTATATAATACTATTCTCTTAGATAAATATATATATATATTAATATGTTATATAATATATAAATTATATTTATATAGCTATATATATACTATAATATATATATATATATATATATATGGTACGTATGATATATGCTTCATGCTATCAATCCTGTCTGATATGCTAATAATTCTCTCAATACAATCTTAGCACTATCTACCTGTCCGCCATATCATACAAGTCGTCTCGTCTCGCAACATAACTTCCACTCTATATATAATAATAATAATTTATATATTATATATATTCTCTATATATAAGTATACTATTTATATTATACTAATAATACTATAATAATACTATATATATTAAACTTAAAATATAATATATATACTTACATTATATTAATATTAGTAAAACTATATATTATATTATAAATATACTATTAATATAATATATAATATACTATCATAAATATATACTATATATATATATATAATATAATATATAACTATATATACTATGTCCTATAAGTTAAATTTTATTATTTATATATATGAAATAAGATTAATCTAGATATTAAATATTTTCTTATGTCCTGCATTATAGTACCATTAGACGTATGTTCATGATAATAAAGTAATATATTATTATTATTATTCTATTATTATATTATTTAATTTGTGCATAATCAGGCACTTTTGATAATTTTCATATCCCAACGCATGGGTCAAACGTTACCTAGTTATTGTTCTAATTTATTTGAAAATTTTTATAATCTGAAAAAATTAAAAGTAAAAACCTTTTTTAGTTATCATTGGCCGCTTCACTCCACAAAGTTTTGGGGGGTAAGTGATAATCCAGAATTTTAAAATTTTACAATACTTGTTGCCATTTCGATTTTTTTTTTTTCGGGATCGTTACTATAATTTCGTGCTTTGTCAAAATTGTCAACCTCTTCTTAGACCTCTACATCTAGGTTATTGTTAAAAAAAAAAAAAAAAAAAAAAAAAAAAGGCGAGAATCAGAAACAATTTAGGTTAAACGTAGCCAAATGTTTTCACACTAAGGAGTACCTCCCGGAAAAAAAATGCACAAAATCTGCATATCCTTCGCAATTGTTTAAGGATTTATCTGTTTCTAATCCTCAAAACAGGTAAACGGCAGTTCGCACGGCTTTTTAATTGGTAAATTTGGGAAATTTATGAAAGCTTAAGTTTAATTAATTTTTATTGAAAATAATTATATAAGAACATTTAATTCCAACATTAGTGAGCAAGACCAGGGTATAGGTGTGTGGAGTTTTAATATGGTTTGGAAAACCAGGAGCCTAGCGGCTGTTTTTTGAAAATAAAATGGCAGCCCGAAGCCCCCGAGCCCCCCGGTGAAAGCCGGAGCTGGGGAGCGGAACCCGGAGCCCGGCACGGAAAGCTGCGGAGCCGGGAGCCGGACCGAGCCCCGGGACAGGAGGACGGGCGGGCCCAAAAAAAAATCTTCCCGGCAGCCTCTTCCAAGGGGAGAATTATTTTTTTTTTTTTAGTTGGAATAATGTTATTCAATTCTTTAAAAAACCAATTAAGTGTTATTTTGTTAAACAATATCTTTTAATTATGCTAATCATTTTTTGAAAAAGAATGGCCCAAAATATCAGGTTCAGGTAAAAACATATAAGCCACCGGTCAAAGAATTTTTGGAAACAAAAGCCCTTTGTTGCAAATGAATATAAACGAGGATTCTTGCTGCTTAACCTTTCTTACTTTTTCATTTTTATTTTAGGGTTATTTCCCCACCCCCATTTTCGGTGTAAAAAGGAAGAGAAAGACAGCATGAAGAGATGAAGTCTTTTTAATAAGGGAAAGGAAATTAAACCCTTGAAAAACAAGCCAAGAACTGCAGCAAGATTTAGCACACGCTGGATTTATTGTTGGTGACTCCACCATACGAAAAAGACTTATCGAAGCTGGAAGAAAAACAATTAGACCTAAGTATATATAACTATATATATACTATATATATATATTATATATATATATATATATGTTGTGTGTATGTGGTTATTGTGCGCGCGGAGTGTAGGAGAGAGAGAGCAGACGATAGAGAGAGAGAGAGAGAGAGAGAGAGAGAGAGAGGAGAGTGAGAGTGTGAGAGGAGAGAGAGGAGAGACGAGAGAGAGAGCAGAGAGAGAGAGAGAGAGGAAATAAGAGAGAGAGAGAGCAGAGAGAGCCTCTAGCAAATAATAATAATAAAAATATATTAAGCAATCCTACTCAATTAGAAGAGATGCTTACCTTCCTTGTTAAGAATAGGGATACAATAACATTGTCCAAAGATCCTGTCGGGCTATGTAAATTAAATACATTCTCCATTAAACTCATGGAGGGTAGTCCATCCTACGTTTATTCTGGACCAGCGGTGCCCAACCCGTAGCTCGCGAGTGTGTGTGTATATATGTATGTATATGTATACCTGTATGTGTGCATAGAATAAGTGAAATTGAGATTCGAGAACAAGATCAGTTCTACAGAGTTGTAGAAATTTGAATAGTTAAACATTGGATTAGAGTTTGAATTAATTCATCTTCTCATTTCACCTTTCTCTATTCTCTAATAATTGAAAAGAGAATCTCATATATATAATATATATATATATATATATATATTATATATATATATTATATATATATATATAATATATATATATAATATATATATATATATATATATATATATAGTACTATACTATATATATATATATATATATATACATGCTATATATATCGGGTTATGTATTACTATTATGGTCATAGCTATATATATATATATATATAATATATACGCTTATTGTAATTCTCTTATATATATATATATATAACTATATATATATATATATATATATATAATTAATCTATATATATATATATATATAATATATATTCTATACTATATATTTATTTATATATATATAAATTTATAATATATATATATATATATATATACTCATCACATATATAACCTATAATATATTATATATATATATATATATATTAATTATAGTATAATATTAATATATATATATATATATTATATATATATGATACTATACTTATATATATAGTATATATATAACATTGCCAATACCACTGAAGTACCCGGTGCCAGTGTTGTCAGAAACCAGTGCCGCCCGAGTGCCCAGCACCAGGAGCGATATGACCCTTCGTTCCGGACGGCAAGGTTTCCGAACCGCTTGACATCTTAGTTGAAAGTTCATTGCCCTTTAGAATATATGATATCATTATATATATATAGTATATATATATATATATTATATATATATATACTACTAATATATATATATATATATATATATATACACTATATATATATATATAATATATATATTATATATATAATTTCTGTTTCTGTATGTTTTGCTAGATGAGATAACCAAAAGCAAATATAGTTTCTTCCGGCTCCAACAAAAACATATTGCATTTTAGTTGCATTTGCATTGTGTAGAGTTGCATTGTTACGGTAAAAATTGAGTTTGTATCATGGGATTCAAAATGTATGCCATTAATAGATGGCTTTCGGAGATGGTGGGATTATGGGACACAGAGATATCAAAGACATATTTAGAATAATGACTATATGTGTTAAGAAATTCTTTTCTATCACGATAATACTCTTAATCATTCAAACATTTAATTTTTCGAAATTTGTGTAAAAAAAATTCGATTTGGTATTTACTTATTTTCCAAAAACTGAAGGTTTTTCTTGGAAGTTGAAAATTCAATTGTATATATATATGCTGAGTTTTCTACTCGATCGTGAAGGCCTATTTTAAAGAATACGATGAGAAGACAGAGTCCTCTTTCATAAGAGCAAAGTTGTGCAAAAAATTAATCAATTACGCAAATCTGAAATATATGAATAAAATTTTAAAAAAGCATGCTGGGAAAGAAATAGAAATATTTTCGAAAGAATAGAGAAAAATTCTGTCTTATCTCAACTATTACTTCAACCGCCAGGAATATTATTATCCTGTCGGTTTTGCAAAACTGTATCCATATAACACTAGGCATGATATTCTCATTAGTCTACGAAGGGCTTTGTTTAAAAATTTAAATATTGTAGACTGTCTTCAAAAAGACTTATATATAGTCTAGCTTACTGTTTGCAAAGCCTATCCAAGGGCACTTTTGTTGACGTTTCCAAAGACATGTTCTATAATTAAAGTTTAGAATTCACACGAATAGAGTTACAAAATTCCGTTGACCAAATTTCAAGCAAACTGATCAGTAGTTTACAAGAAAAGATTTTATACCACAGGTTCAATGCCCCAAATTTTTGAGATTCAAATCTAATTTTATATTCATTAATTTCTTGTTAATTCCAAGGCATTTAAAATTCTGAAAGCAAGCTTAAAAAGAATATTAAATGCTAATTGTGCAAAAATTATTTTCATTATTAAAAACTGATCAGAATCAATCACATAAAATGAATCCTTTCCAGAATTTACAGAATTGCTCGGAGGGAGCTTATAAAACTGCTCAGGAACGAAAAAAATTTAAACTTTCCTTTTTTTCTTTCCATAAATCTGGCAATTCTCCAATCCTCCTCTCTCGTCTCCTTCCTCTCTCTCCTTTCTCTCTCTCTCTCTCTCTCTCTCTCTCTCTATATTATATATATATATATATATTATATATATATTTATTTATAATTATATATATATATATAAATTATATAATATATATATATATATATATATATATATATATTATATATATATATATAATATATATACCATGCTGACCATAGAAGATCACAAAAAAAAATTTGTTACTCTTCTTAGAGGCTCAGATGCCACTTATTTAGACATATAGGATCATGTCGATGTATCTGCCTCCACTCCATATACATATCGATTGTATGAATTTGAACACATTCAATAAAATTTGAAGTGAAAATGACGTAAAATCAAATTGAAACTTTACTATTAAAGCAGGCTTCACACCTCTAAAAATATTTTTAAAAAAGTTCTAATCTATTTAAACTAACTAAACTCATAAACTTTACTTAACGTAATATATATTTTAAAATTATATGGTAAAAAACTTTAAAACTCTAACATAACCTTTTACTTAACGTATTATATTTATAATTTATCTTCAATATGTATTGTTTAAAAAACACGCATTGGGCACTAAGAGAACTTTCAACACTTATTCGATTACGGGTAGATTTTTAAAAAAAAAATTGGCTTGAGACTTAACTGCCACGGAGGCAGATAATCAACACTGACGGCCGTACACCGCCCGATATACCAGTTGGCACGGCCAAAAGGAATGCTCGCTATCGTTCGCGCTTTTGTCAACACCTTTGCCTTATTTTTATTTTTCAGGTGTACTTTTCTCGAGGAGTTTAATGTCTGAGACAACCACTAGAAAGTACTTAGGAAGATCTTTAGACAAGTTAACCAGTTGTCTGTGCCTAAGGTCTTTCTTAACATCGTCATTTCAAAATCTTTCCCCATACCCCAGAACAAAATTGACACAAATCTTTATATAACTTTCTAATTTTTTCTTTGGATTCATACCCGTAATAAAGATGATCGCCTTATTTATATCTGTTCGGGAAGTAGATGGTTTTCCAGCTTTGTTGGCACATTTCAAACCGGTGTTACATAAAACCTCCCTAACAAATTGGCGGCAGCAGCGCCACACGGCACCTACTCCCATCATTAACGACCTATACCACAGTGATTGTTCCGTTACAGTCTTGCCCGAAACCCTAGGGTTGATTTTCTGACTTGGGGCAAGTTCTCCATTTACAGGGATATAAAGTGGGGCGTCCGAGGCTCATCTTTCCTTGTGATATTGCGTCATGTCTAATCTGTATTCATCTTATGCCGTGAATGTTACTCAAACCCCCAATCTGGGGAATGGAAGGTAATGGGCCAATAATTTTAACTAACCTATATGGCTAAAAGTAGTGGTTATGTACTCTAATAGCTATATATCTTTTTTCTATTTTAATTTATTTATATTTTATTACTTATTATTAAATTCATATTATGATTTTAGCCCTATATAGTGTTTAGTATTTTTTAGTTCCTCGGCAAATAACATAATACTCTTCAAACAGTTCCAACAAAGCTATTGTTAATAAATTACATATAACAATATAAATCATAGACTAATCAATCTCCTTGTTACATCACTATAGATATTTAACATTTTCAGGGTACAAATATTTAATATGAATCGTATATTGTTAATATTTTTGTATTATTAATACGTAAATCTATATATATATATTATATATATTAATATAGGTTATAATTATAAATAGTGGCTTATATTATATATACTATTATACTTATTTATTATAATTAGGTATATATATAATTTTATTTATTTTCTATATTATTAAATTAAGTTATCTATTATATATATATATCTACTGTCATTATATATCATATATATATAGCCATGATAGCTTACTATTACAATATAGTAATGTCATACCGATATCTTGTACTTATCTCACAATTATACCAAAACCTTATACATATTAAAATATTTTCACTATATATGATTACTTACAGTTACATTAGTCTACCTGAACCTAGGTATATATCAATCTTCACTAACTAAGTATATATATATATATATCGGTTATACTTAGGACTCTCATAGAGAATCAGATCAACAGTCGTAAATAATATGGATAAGTTAATGCCATAATTAAAACTTTGTGGTGTGATTCCAAATCCTTATGAAAACTAATATGAAGAAATCGCTCAATTACTTCCTTGTGTAAGAGAGTTTATAATATCTAATGATATGCCTTAAAATTTACTCATTGTACATATATATATGTACTATTAATTTACAAAAGACGTATTTATTTTCTTCCTATTTATTAAAAGGATTTTACCCCAAAAAGAACTATCACTAGAACTCTAAAATCGGAAGTAATTTATACATACAATTAAAAAGTTAAAGGACAATCGTGTATACTTATTTTTTTATATGGCATCTATATCATATAACTTAGTCATTTGCGCTCAATGACTTTATTTTATACTTGCCTCTGTACTCATAACTTGATATTTCATTTATTTATATCCTAAAAAAATACGAAAATTTTTCATTTTTCAGATATATATAATATGGTATTTTTTTCTAACATAATCAGGAATATTAAAAACATTTTTCTTCATCAATTGGTACTCAGCTATTCTATATATCAGTTTCTAAATTTGATGGTAGGCTATTTACAACACCCACTGATCATTAGATGACTATAACATTTTTTATTTCGTTTTTTTGACTCATCATTTATAAACCTGTTTATTGTCAGTTTCAATGTACATATAAGTTATTTTATATGCCACGGTTATGAGTCCACTAATTTATTCATTGTGAAGGAGCTTTTCTATTACCCATTTTGACCTAGTTTGTGTTAAAAATACATTTTGCTGGCCACTCCTCAGAATTATGAAAACTCTCTCCTTATATTAATGTATTCACTATTAGTCGACGATGTTTAATAAATGTGAACTGTTATTTATATTTGGAGTGGATGATTAATTTTTAACAACTAGATTATCTATTTTTATTGATATAATTATTTAATCTTATTCTTATCTTCTGATATATTGATGCCTCTTCAAACGAAACACGATTCTCTGGCTAGTTTATTAATTGTACTCTATTATTCATTATTATTAATATGCAATATAATAACTAATATAATAATCATATATCTTAAATATAAATAAAATAGATAAATTTTGAATATAATATATATTCATAATATTTTATACCAGGATAATATAATACTATAGATAGGGATATGCATGTCAATATCTTTCTTACTTTTATTTTATCAATATTTTAGATGTAAAATTTACAACAACTGCGAATTCGCATGTCAATTTTACACAAAAAATCGAGGCAAAAATGTTAATTACGTTGATATCTATTATTATGGTAAATCCGACCGAGCGGCATTATTATGCTGGCTTTTTCGGATTGGTTCTTGTGCCTCTGGGGTCCTGGGCGGGGCCGGGTTTTAGCTAAGATGATATAGCGTAAATGTCATCGCTAAACACTGTAAAGTCTCTAAAGACCTATAGGTATTGCAACAATATTTCAATTTATAATATATCATATTTAATTATAATATTTACATTATAAAATAATTAATGGTATACATTTATATTTATATTCCCAATTAAATAATTATTTTCCAAACGATATATACTCTTTGTTCGATACCGGATATTTTTGGGATTTATCTCAGTGAATTTATTGTTTAAGCATTTATGTATAATTTCTACATAAATATATATATAAAATGTACACATTTAGTCCAAACCAACATCACTTCACTTGGCTCCTCAGATATATAGGTAATTATATGTTATTATTTGTAAGTTTTACTTATTTTTATATATTGCATTTAATAAATTATTGATTATCACTAATAAATATTAGTAAAAATGAGAAAAGTTTATATATTCATATAAGGGTGTAAATTAGAACTTCGTGGGGGCATAAAATACTGATATATATATTACTATAACATTTACATATATTATTATGTTAATTTTAATGAAATTATTTTAATTAATATAGGATAACTATAAAGTAATTGTATACTGAGATTAATTTAAATGATCAATAAATATAATCAATGATATTTAATTTTATATCTTGTTAAATGCAATATATAAGTATATGATATTGCTTACAATTGCGTCTAGTGGAAGGGTGAATTAACTTATCAAATAATAAAAAGGTTTATATTTAATGATATATATATAAATTTCAGAGGGTATAAATATATATTAAGCATATTATGATATATATAACGTACAGGTAGCTAACTACATACTTATTCTTCAATTTAGATTTTACTCCTCACTCATAATAATTCTCATAATAAACTTCTTTACTTTCTATAATTTGACCATATAATATATATAATCAATATATTATATAATTTATATTATATATATATATATATAATAGTTAGTAAATATATAATGAATAAAGCAGATAATAATATAATAGTATAATGATTTATATGCATATATATTTATATATAAAATTTGTTTAATGAGTACAATACTTCATACAACATAATTAATTCATCGTGATATCCTAAAAAATGATAATATAACGAATAGTCACTTGTATATGAGATTATTTGTGAACTTTTACTGAGTATTATAATGAATATTCAAACAAATAATATAAAGATATGATCATTTTTTCCTAATAACTTAAACTGTTTTTAAAATAACTACTGTATGTTAATAATTATTTACTTTTACTGTGCATGCTCTCACTTTGAGAGATAAAGTTGAAACATAATCCTCATTATTTATTTGAGGAATGTTTCATAAAATATAATATAATATTAAATATCTCAATGAAATTTTTTCTCTATATATATAAAGATAATCATATGATTTAATATATATATATTAATATATTATTAATATTAATATTAATGTTAATATATATATATATATATTTAATAATATATTAATCCGCGTTTAAGAAACTAAGGTCTGTTATATACGTAGTTAGTAATATATTTTAATCTTATTAGAAGAGGAAGCTCACCTAGGTATATATCTTATTATATTTCAATTATATTTATTAATTGCTTATTACTGTCACTTCTTTTTATTATACTAAATGTACACAAATTATAAAAACCATATATAGTATATAATAGCACACCTTCTCCTTTGATTTAATTCAAATAAATTTTAAACTGGTGAATAAGTCTCTAATTTCTTTCTTGTCCGATCCATATCTCTCGATGAAGAGCAACTCTTCTTTAGCTTGACGGACTCGGCGCAAATTATCTCTCTTATTGACCCAATTCTTCTATCAGATAGATAGTGTGTTTCTCTTATTTCTGGTCGTACTCTAGCTAATCTAATTTGCTCATTTTCTTCCAATTAGAAAATAGTAAGTGATATTGAGAGTTGTACGAATATTTTGAGTACTGAGTGTGATCAGAATCATTGTATTAAAATCTATAGCTTAATAACTCTTGCACTCGGATGTTACTCTGTTTATATGATGTTATCTATAGTAACTTAACTTATAAATATATGCAAAATGAGTGAATTCCATGATTATTTGCTCACGATGGGTTCGTTAGTGATTTGATATATTCTGATACATCTTTTATAATTGTTGATATTGATTGAGTGGCCGTGTTACGCCTACTGACTTGTAAAGCTGAATTTTGGCGTTGCTTTTTGCATGTCATCTTTATTATGTATTTATTGCTTCTCATTTGCAAATCTTATATGGTTTTCACCAAATATTATGTTTTTATTGTCATAAGTATTGCAGAAGTGGAGTATGAGGATAAAACATATGAGTGATTGTTGAAGTTGAGAATATTTCTATTTCGGAAACAGACTAAATGAGCACAATGTTTTTTAAAGGATTGAATTAGCTATTGATATTTTTGATGACATAATTAGTAGGTTAATTATAACTTACCAGAGTATAATTATTTTTATCTTATATTGTTCTTATAAAATTATTAACGTAATAATTTTATATATAATTGAGTATATATTTTGAGAATTTATTATTATATATTAGGTTATAGCCTTGACCATTAGCAAGAGTTGGCAAGTTAATAAGGTTAGAGCCTATAAGTATCATAGCTCCTTTATTCTGCTTTTGTTATAAATATGTACTTTATGTTCTTTCCGAGCATGTAAATGAAAAAGAAGAAGTAGTTATTGAAGAATTTGTTTGAAGATCTTAATTATTATTAGTTTACTATGTGCGTTGAGAATGAAGTGAGGATGAAGTAGTCAATAATACCGAAAGGCACTCGTGAATGAAATAGATAGTATGACTCAGAACAGCTAAATTTTTGTGTTTGTAGTGAGTGATAATTGATTACGTTATACTTGTCTTTTCACCCTTCCTCTTGCCACCAAAGATTGGGAGGGTATAAGGTTGCTGTTTATCCCAATGCAATTCCTCGTGGTAAATGGATAAGGCCGAATGATTGGTTATGTTCTGATATATAGTAACATTGCAGAGCAAGGTAATTTGATACTATCCGTGTGATTCAGAACGGTCTGAGTACAGAGAAGAAGGAGCCAAGCGCGCAGCGATAGAGTTGTTGCGTTAAGCGTTTTCTATCGCCCCTATAGTCTGCTGAAATTAACTTGTGAGTGAGAGCTATGGAGCTTCACAGACAGAATAGATCCACACCTAGAGCATCATGGAGACCGCTCAGGACGGTACCTTCACACTATTAGGTGTGTGAGAGATTCTGTCAAGTAAAGAGGTGTATCATTCCCTCATGGGCGCCAGGTTGGGCCACAAACCATGCCGGCTGATATTGATACAAGGCACACGCGTGCCATTCTGAGGGACTCGCTATCTATGCACACTTTATTCTCGCCTCTGCCACACATTCGCTACACTTTATCCTTCTTCCTTCAGTACAATTCCTGAATTTCTCATACCGAACTACCATTAATCTGTCATCTTTACTTTCTTACGAGGTTGCGTCCAGATGGGCGGTACGAAATAGTTTGATACCACCAAATACTCTGCTTTCTTCAGTCTACCTTCAATAATTACATCCTGACTTTATTGTTATATCTGCGAGACTCGATGGGCGCGATAATTCATGTGTTGGCATCCTCCTTCCACTATTCTCAAGGTCCCGACAAAGTCTTCCAAGATTTACTCATTTATTCTCTCATTACCCTTTGTACATATATTCCATCGCACACATTAATCGACATAGTAAATGTCTATTTTATCTGTAATTGATAGCTTTCGGTCATTTTTCCACTGTTTCATATTACTTATTATATTACAGACCATCACTCTAATCACTTCTCATGACAACCATGTAACCTTCTCTTAATCTTTATTTATTGGCAGGAAAATTTGATCCAATAAAACATTTTTTCCTGAGTATGGATCCCCACTGTCTCCCCATACTCAGTAACATATATAATGGAACTAAATCAGGAATTTATTCATATTTTATATTTCCTAAACTTATTTATTTAAACAATATAAGTTATGGTTAGATTTTATGATTAGAATTTACATTTTTGATCTCCCTTCCCTTCACAACATCATACCCTAATGATTTGTCCTTTAAACTATATTAACTTATTCATCCTGTCTCAGTAATTTCAGTATATCGATAGAAATTAGCCTTCCATACCACACTCATATCCCCTCTTCTCGATACCTTATTCACATGAATAAACAATCACTTGCTCTCTCAATTTACTATATATAGAAAACCAACATTCGCACCAAAACTATATACATTGGCTATCTAATCATCCCCAAAACAACAAAATTATACCTGTTCTGTCATCTCTATTTCTCCGTGCCTTTCGATATGCTCTCCCCCTCTTCAGGCACAAGAAATAAAATACATCCACAATACTTTCAAATACTTTACTATCCTGAGTTTTTCATCACAAAAAGCATTTAACAAAGCAAAAAGAGGTACTATAGCACCTTTTCCTCGAAAAATAGCAACACCTCCTTTACCAATTCCTCAATTACCATTATTATCGTTAAAACAAATAATTACCAAAAAATCTTTACCTCATTCCATCAAATAAACATCACCTTAAAAAAACATTCTCAAACCCCAAAAACGAAATATGTAAATCTCCCCCAAAGCTGCT
>JABUQX010068752.1:20000-21991 GCA_015478945.1 Trachelipus rathkii | reverse complement strand
ACTTTCTGCTTTACTGTTTAACTCATATATTTTTAACATTATGTTTTTTATTTGTTTTTAATACTTTTTATTTTATTTTTATTTATTTTTATATTATTTTTATTATTTTTATTATTTTATTTTATTATTTTTATTATACTTTTAGTGTTATTTACTTCATGCCTATTGTTATATTACTTTAGAACACAATACACAACAACACCACACACACACACACACACACACACACACAACACAACACACACACACACAACCACACACCACACAACACACACACACACATCACTTACACTTATTACCACACACATACACTATAACACATATACACACATTCACTATGACACTTATACACACATTCACTATGACACTTACATTTTTCCATAGACCCTTACATTTACACTTATACACATTGTGTAGTCACACAACATTCACCTATGATAACTATACACACATCACTATGACACTATACATTTGTCCAATAGACACTTACCATTTACACTTACACTCAACCCACAGATTTACTTACCACTGACCACAGATTTACTTACACTCCACACAGATTTACTTACACTCACACACAGATTTACTTAGCACACACAGATTTACTTACACTGACACACAGATTTTACACACACACACACACACACACACACACACACACACCACACACACACACAACCACAACACCACACTCACTTACACATATAACGTATAATTTAATAAAACATTTTATGTTTTAATTGAAAACACTTTCATTCATTTTCCTCATTTTGAAACACCAACTAAATTATTCAAAGTTTCTTAAAAAACTTCTTAATGAGATCCAGATTTTATTTTAAACGAAGAATTTATTATTTAACTAGTTAATACTTTTTGTTTTATAAATTTTAAAAACTATCAAGTTTTAAATTAACTTTTACTAAAATTTTATGAAATTTATTTTAAAAACATTATATTTTACGTACCTAAGCAATAAATCAGTAAATATCAGTAAGGGTCAGCCCCCAGCACCCCTCTACACCCAAGCTATGCCGCGTTTTGTTCTCTTGAACTTACTGCTTTACATCATCTTTAGCCATGTTAATTAAGTATAAAAATAACAAAATAAGTTCTTCTCTCTAACATAACATTTATTTTATTAAAAAATCATTCTAAGTTTTATTTAAAAATAACAATCTATTTAAATAGATGAATACTATTTTCTAAATGGTAACTAGAAAAATTTCAAAGTTTTAAATAGTGCAGGTTATGCTGAATTTGAATTATTATTTATCTAATGAACATTGACAATCCATCACGAGAAAAACACAACTACCCGCACTCCTTACAGATACGGAAAAACTTGACCTCTTTCTGTTAAAATGTGTGAAATAACTCTTTAGGTCTAAATTTAGGGGATAATCCTTTTTTTGTAACCGGGGCGATTTAAGCCTAATTCAAGGTCAAAATATATTTCAAACTGACCTTTTTCTGTAAAATGTGGTGCAATAACTACGTTAGGCCTAAATTTAGGCCTAAATTTAGGATAAGCCTTTTTGTAGACGGGCTAATTTAATCCTAATACCAGGTCAAAAGGTATTTCCAGTATAGACAAGAATCATTGTTATTATTTTATTTTTATAAAATATATTTCAAACTGAAACATGCTGGATCGGTAAGATCCTTAAAGCAGGTTAAAAAAGGGAAATGTTTCTACTGTGATTGGTCGGTGTAAGCCTTAGCTCAATTCACCCTTCCTTGTGATTGGTCGAGAATTATTTTTATCGGTCTTTTTGAAAATAACTTGTTCTTTAAACTTGGTATTTGAGCAGGTGTGTTTTATTATCTTTTAGACCCAAACTCATTTTAAAATCATAGGTCATTTTAGCTGTTAAGCGTGCACAAGTTATCTGATTTGTATTAAAAGTGTTTTATTTTTACTAAGTGTATATCATATTTATAATAAATACTTACACTGAGGAATAATTATTAATTTCACTAGAATAGATAAT
>JABUQX010068752.1:12500-17500 GCA_015478945.1 Trachelipus rathkii | reverse complement strand
TTAGTTACATCGAAGTGAATAATATTAATTTTTAGTCCATTAAATTTTGATTTAAACATCAAAATATACACAAGAGTTTAATAAAAATACATGTTATGTTAAGAAGAGAAGAACTTATTTTGTTATTTTTATACTTATTACATGGCTAAAGATGATGTAAAGCAGTAAGTCAAGAGAAACAAAACGCGGCATAGCTTGGTGTAGAGGGGGGTGCTGGGGGCTGACCTTACTGATTTACTGATTTATTGCTTTAAGGGTACGTAAAATATATGTTTTTAATAAAATTTCATAAAATTTTAGTAAAAGTTATTTTTAAAACTTGATAGTTATAAAATTTATAAACAAAAAGTATTAACAGTTAATAATAAATTCTTTGTTCAAAGATAATGATTGATTTTTTAGAAGTTTAAAAGAAACTTTGAAAATAATTATTTTAGTTGTATTTGAATGAGTAATATTAAATTTACGTGTTTAATTAAAACATAAAATGTTTTAATTATAATTATACGTTATATGTGTAAGTGAGTGTGCGTGTGTGTGTGGTGTGTGTTGTGTGTGTGTTGGTGTGTGTGTGTGTGGTTGTGTTTGTGTGTGTAATTCTGTGTGCAAGTGTAAGTAAATCTGTGTGTGTAAGTAAATCTGTGTGTGAGTGTAAATAAATCTGTGTGAGTGTAAGTAAATCTGTGTGAGTGTAAGTAAATCTGTGTGTGAGTGTAAGTGTAAATGTAAGTGTCTATGGACAAATGTAAGTGTCATAGTGAATGTGTGTATAAGTATCATAGTGAATGTGTGTGTGACCACATGTGTATAAGCTGTGTAAATGTAAGTGTCTATGGGTAAATGTAAGTGTCATAGTGAATGTGTGTATAAGTGTCATAGTGAATGTGTGTATATGTGTAAGTGTATGTGTATAAGTGTAAGTGTATGTGTGTGTGTGTGTGTGTGTGTGTGTGTGTGTGTGTGTGTGTGTGTGTGTGTGTGTGTGTGTGTGTGTGTGTGTATGTGTGTTCTAAGTAATAATAACAATAGGCATGAAGTAAATAACACTAAGTATAATAAAAAAAAAATAAAAATAAAATAATAAAAATAATAAAAATAATAATAAAAATAAATAAAAATAATAATAAAAATAAATAAAAAGTATTAAAACAAATAAAAAACATAAATGTAATAAATATATGAGGGCTTAAAACAGGTAAAAGCAGAAAAGTTAAAACAGTAAGCAGAAAGTTAAAGCAGTAAAGCAGAAAGTAAAGCAGTAAAACAGAAAGTTAAAGCAGTAAAACATGAGTTAAAGCAGTAAAGCAGTAAAACAAAAGCATACTAATCCCCCACTTGGTGTTAGGTCACACCTCTATTGATTTACTGCTTTACTGCTTTAAGGTATGTAATGTTAATAAATATATGAGTTAAAGCAGTAAAACATGATTTAAAGCAGTAAAATGAGTTAAAAGCAGTAAAGCAGTAAAACAAAAGCATACTAATCCCCCCTCTGTGTTAGGTTAACCTTTTATTGAATTTACTAATTTACATGCTTAGGGTATGTAAATGTTAAAATGTTTTTAATTAAAATTTCGTTACAATTTTATTAAAATAAAATGTTGTATATAGCCGAAACTCAGGTGTGTTTTTATTCTATACATTACAAATTAAAAAATTAACAAAAGTATTAAAACAAAAATAAAATAGAATAATTAAAAAAAAAGTAAATAAACAAAAATAAAAATATAAAAGAAAACATAATGTTAATAAATATTTGAGTTAAAAGCAGTAAAACATAGAAGTTAAAGCAGTAAAACATGAGTTTAAAGCAGTAAAGCAGAAAGTTAAAGCAGATAAAAAAAGAGGTTAAAGCAGTAAAGCAGAAAGTTTAAACAGTAAAGCAGAAAGTTAAAACAAAGGCATACCAATCCCCTAGGTGTTAGGTAATAACACCTCTAATTGTTTTACTGCTTTACTGCTTTCGTACAATTTTATTTAAAAAATAATAAAATGTTTATATAGACCGAAAACTCTGTGTGTTTTATTCTACATTACAAATTAAAAATAAAAAATAGAAATAAAAAGTATTAAACAAAAATAAAAAAATATAAAAGAAAAACATAATGTTAATAAATATATGATTAAAGCAGTAAAGCAGAGAGTTTAAGCAGTAAAGGCAGAGAGTTTAAAACAGTAAAGCAGAGAGTTAAAACAGTAAAACATGATTTAAAGCGGTAAAGCAGAAAGTTAAAGCAATAAAAAAGAGGTTAAAGCAGTAAAGCAGAAAGTTTTAAAGCAGTTAAAGCAGTAAAACAAAAGGCTACTTACTAATCCCCTAGGTGTTAGGTAATAACCCCTCTATTGTTTTACTGCTTTACTGTTTAAAGGTATGCTAAAGGTATAATGTTTTAATAAAATTTCTACAATTGTTAAGTAAAAATGATGACTCGTAGTATATTTTGAAACGGAAATTCTTTGAATAGTTTGAGGCAATCAAAGTTTTGAGGCATCAAAGTTTGAGGTATCAAAAATATTCGAGTGTGTGAGTGTAAGTGTATCTTGTGTTGGGGTGTGAGTGTAAGTGTGTATGGTTTAATGTAAGTGTCATAGTGTGTATAAGTGTCAAGTGAATGTGTGTATAAGTGTTCTAATGTATAAGTGTATAAGTGATAGAAAAAGACTAAATCATAGTAGGAAGCATCCTAGCAACATTGTAATATACACCAATCGAATCCTCATACCTATTACCTAGGGGTAGGACACCCAATATTAGGGCTATTCTAGGCTAAGGGGAGGCTAGAAAAGGCTTGAAAAAAATGGCCTCAGTTGGCACTCAGTTGGCACTATGTGGCACTCCTTGGCACTATGTGGCACTTCACTTTGGCACTCATTGGCACCATTGGCCACTCATTGGCACTCATGGCACTCACTTGGCACTCACCTTTTGGCACTCACCTGGCACTCATCTAATACTCATAGAACACTAATAGTAACCGTGGGCCAAAATTGACCCATGGTATATGGCAAGGTTAAGGACGAAATATCATGGCCAAACAAGGTAAAGACATCAAAAAATAGGGCTAAACCCCTAAAGGAAGATTCAAAAATTACCGTGCCAAATTGACCCATGGAATAACAAAGGGTTGGCATGAAAAATTACCGTGGCAAAAATTGACCCTGGAAGACCAAAGGGTTGGTCGAAAAATTACCGTGGGCAAAAAAAAAATGACCCATGGAAGACCAAGGGGTACCCAAAAATTTCCGTGGGCCAAAATGACCCATGAAAGACCAAAGGGAGCCTAAAAATTACCGTGGGCCAAATGACCCATGGAAGACAAAAGGGTAGCCTAAAATTACCGTGGGCCAAAATTGACCCATGGAAGACCAAAGGGTTGGTCGAAATATCATGGCCAAACAAGGTAACGTCATCAAAAAGGGCTAAGCCCCTAAAGGTTAGCCAAAAAATTACCGTGGGCAAAAATTGCCCACGGTCGAAAAAAAATTAGGGGCGTAAAATAGGGGGGTAATACGTACAACGGTTGCTGACGCAACCGGTTGGCGCAACCTTCTTCGAAGGGTTGCCAAAAATCAGGGTTGCCGAAAAAATTGGGGTTACCAAAAAATTAGGGTTGCCAAAAAATTAGGGTTCTCAAAAAATTAGGGTTCTCAAAAAATTAGGGTTCTCAAAAAATTAGGGTTCTCAAAAAATTAAGGTTCTCAAAAAATACCGTGGGCCAAAAATGACCCATGGAAGACCAAAGGGTTGGTCGAAAAAAGGTCAAGGCCCAAAAAAGGTCAAGGGCAGGTAAAAATTTGGGCCCAAAAAAGGTCAAGGGCCAAAAAAAGTGAAGGTCAAAAAAGGTCAAGGGCAGGTAAAAAGGTAAGGTGGGTTTTTCGCTGGGTGGGTTTTTCGGTTTTTTTGGGTGGGTTTTTCGTGCTCCAATATGGCCCTCCTACTACTGGCGTTATTTTTAGTGTTGGTGTTATTGTAATATGTATTTTTTGCTTTACGTAAAGCTTTGTTAATGATGTGGGAAGGATAGCAAAGATTTTTGAAGATGTTGTAAATGAGGTTAATTTCTTTGTTGAGAAGAGTAGGTGAACAGATTTTGTTTGCTCTAAGAAAAAGGGAAGATAGAGTGCCAATTTTAGTGTGAAGGGTGTGGGAAGAATACCAATGTATGTAGTTTGGGTTAGAGGTGGGTTTTCTGTAGATGGTGTATTGAAGGTTATTATTAGGGGAACATAAGATAAGAGTGTCTAAAAAGGGTATAGTGTTATTGATAGGGGTTTCAAAAGTAAATTTGATATTAGGGTGTATGTTGTTTATAAGAGTAAGGATATCAAGAGGGTTAGTATTAATGGGGATAGCGGCGAAAATGTCATCTACGTATCTAAGCCAAAGAGTGTGAGAGAGAAGAGGGTTGGGAAGGATAAAGTATAGTTCTATGAGCTAAATGAAAATGTTTCCAAGTATTGGAGAAAGAGGGGAGCCCATACTTAGACCTGAGTTTTGTTTATAGAAAGTATTGTTGAAATGAAAGAAGTTGTGTTCAAGGGAGAGAAGGATAAGTTGTTTAATAAGGGAGAAGGGGTGAGAGAGAGAGAGTGATATTAGTATCTGTAATGAAGCGTTCGAGTAAGGTAAGGGTGAAAGGGACAGGGACAGAAGTAAAGAGGGAAGTTACATCAAAACTGAGAAGTTTGTGGGTATTAGTGTTGATGTTTTTTGTTTTGTAGATGAAGTCTTCTGTGTTGATAATATGTGAATTAGAGATGCGGCCAAGTAGAGGTTTTAGAGAGTTTGCAATCCATTTGGAAAGTTTATATGTATTAGAATCTATGTTAGAGATAATAGGTCTGAGGGGTGTGCTTTGTTTGTGGGTTTTAGGAATGCCATAGAATTGTGATAATTTGGGGAGAGTAGATTTTAGTTCATTGTGTAAAAAGAGAGGTGATCAGAAAGGATGCTTTTAAGTTTGTGGTTGAAGGTGTTTTGGGAGCTTTTTAGAGGGTTT
>JABUQX010068751.1:10000-25528 GCA_015478945.1 Trachelipus rathkii | reverse complement strand
TAGAAGATCCATTGCTATTACCACAGTCAATTTTCCCTGAAGATGATTAATGTGTTTCGGGACATGTCAGGTAATAAGCATGATTATCCCTAAGCAGCACAAGTACCAAGATATTAACGGGTTGTCTACATGTATTCCTGGGGATACTAATGAAAAACGCTGAAGGATAGTTTCAAAAAACCCATATTAAACTCAGATTAAGGTTTTACACTAAGTTGATACAAATAGGAATTCTTTCTTGTTTCCGAAACCACTAATAGCCTTCACTCCTATGTCTTCGGAAGTCAAAAGCTCTTTGAAATTCCCTAGTAGAGGGATAATCTCGGAGCTTATTAAATTTACTCCCGCCCCACTGTCTACAAGACAATCGTAAATGGGAGCATCATGATCATCTAACTTGACACAGACGATCAATGGGTCTATATCAGCCTGGCACAAGTTAATAGCAACGACCATATCTTCACTAGCATAAGGAGATGGTCTATACGAAAATTTATTCAGGTTATTTTTTCCATCATGTTTAAAAGAAAGGTCATCTAGGTTTTTCACAGAGTCATTAACAAGGTCCTTTTCCACAGATTGACTCAAATCTGCGGGGACTATTCGTTTAACTGCTTTTCTGGACGAGATTCATCATATCCTTTGCAACGGCCTTCATAGTGTGCTACATTGCAGTATTCACAAGGGTCCAGAAATAGGCGTTGGGGAAGCGGCTTCTCAGTTGGTTTAGCCGATGGTATATTTTTCTGGGCTTCGGGGAATAGGATCTCGAATAAACTTTCTTTATAGCTCCTTGAAGGTTATCTCTTTAGGAGGAGGTTCGTTCAGCAACTACTCGGATCTTGGAGGGGTGCGTTGAGAACACCTCATTCCCGCGTGGGGACCTCTACAAAAGGGACATACTACTTTTCGGTTATTTACGGGAGATGATGGAGGGGAGTTCCTAGCTCGACATTCGGTATTTAAATGGCCGGTTTTCTTGCAGTAGCTACAGACTCCAAGGTACTTATAGCAATCCTGCATTTCGTGTCCTCTCTTCTCACAATAATCACAGAGGAGATTCCTCCGATCCTCAGATCCGGACCGAACATTTCGAGTTACGTTGCGAGTAGTAGGAGCCCTGGAACGGTCCTCGTTATGTGGTGAACTACGAACAGTGTTGTGGAAAGAACGACTGTTGTTATTCCTTTCCTGAGGACTACGTTGGCCGATATTGGTAGGGCGATGGTTAGTTTTAACTGATGACTTAGTGTTTCGTTGTTCGACTTTTTTTTCGCACAACATCAGTCCATCCAGGAAGGGTAGTATTTATTTGTATTACTGACTCCAGGGATTCGTTTAGGTCAACTTCCCGGTCAGCTCGGGAATAAGTGGATGGGTCGATCTCAAGTGGTGTTGATTGGGACATGGAATTTGGAAAAGCAGTATTCTCGCTGTCTAAAGAGTCTGCAAAATTCACAATGTTCTCCCAGGAAGCTCTACTATAACCGTCCAACTCCATCATTTTAATATATTGACGGACGAATGTTTCAATATAAGGAGGCAAACTACAAAGGAAAGCTATTCTAAGGGAATCATGATCTCTCATATCGTGTCCATGATATGCTTGACTAGCCAGGCGTTCCAACCGAAGGGCAAACATTTTAATGCTCTCGTTGGGGTATCGATGAGCGGCATGATACTTCTGTATTCTATATTCTTTTTTCTTTCTTTCCTCATCTCTATACCAACATACTAGATTATCCCGTACAGAGAAGTATTCACGGTCATCTTTTATGATTTCTCGGTATATGTGAAGAAATTTGCCTTCTAGCTGTCGTCCTAGCAGTCTCAACCATTGGTGATGGGCATTTGGATAATGAAGGCTACAGTAAGCCTCAAAATCAGCCAAATAGACTAAGAGATCTTGTTCCGATTCATATTTAAATTTTCCAGGGTCCACAACCTTAAGTTTTTGAGAGTTCTTGAGTAACTGGGTAAGAAGCACAATGGCTTCCTCCAGCATGTCAAGTCTCTGCTTCATTTGTGGCCCTGAATACATGGAAGGTTCATTGGGATTGGGAATACGACGTTCAATGTCGTTGTGGTAATTCTTGTGGAAAACAACCAGAATCTGAATGAGGGTCAAATAAGACATCTGTGGCTCGGCATATCTGATTTCTTGGAATTTGTTCTCGGTGGGGTTGTAGCAACCTATTATATTTCTCGGAGAAGTCAGATTCTCCTCTATTTATTGGAGATAAAGAATCTCTATTGCCTCTACCCATGTCGGGATTTCTCAAGAGAAACTTAGGTTGGGTAAAGTAATTTACTGGTGGTATAGAATTATGAAGCAGACTGGGATTAGGCAGAAGTTTAGGGTTAGGAAGAAGTTTAGGATTAGGAATAAGGTTAGGATTAGGAATAAGGTTAGGATTAGGAATAATGTTAGGATTAGGAAGAAAATGATTTTTGGGAGTTTCTACATAACTAGGTGGATTATGAGGAAAAGGTTTAGATCGTGGTTGAAATTGGGAGACTAAGGAAGGTTTATACTCACGATCATAAACAGAAGTGGTATTTTTAGGTATTTGCAATTTATGTGCATCAAGGTCAGAGGTTATAACTTGACCTCGAGCTGGAAACGTTCTGTGTTCAACCTGACTGATTTCAACATTAGATTCTTGAGTCCATTGCTTTTTAAGTTTTAATTAGCAAGGCATCCCTTTCGGACTGAGTTAAGGTTTGTGGTCAGAGTTTGGAAACCATCTTTTACGTCAGCAAGTTGGAACCCAAGGGTGTGTCAGAGTTGGCGACTTCTACCCTGTTTTTATTTTTCATCATTCCCTCCCTACATTACCCCACATTCATTTATAATTGATTTTTATTTTGATCTTCACGCAGACGCTGTTCTACACGTGGATCTAGAGCAACAGCTGCAAGTAGATGGATCGAAGTCCAAGCCTCATTGACTATCAGACATGTGCTTGTTCCAGTCTTGGATTGATTTTTTTTCTGACATGTTAATTTTTTGTTTAAGTAATAAAATAAAGAAAATTAAAGTATTGGAGGGTTATCCCTAATATCTTGAATCGTCACCAAGGTAAGTACAAAAAGAACAAGATTTCTTTGGAAGAGAGCTGAAGAGAAGGTCGATGAAATTTTCTAAAATATATATGTGACGATGGTTGAGCGAGAGTCACGAATCTCTAGTGCACGCAAAGCGCAGGAATTCAAACAGAGTCCTGTTCTGCCCACTTAACTGTATTTATGTTGTCGAGAGAAGACGCTGGGACGAACACTCGTACTCGACTGAAGGTGCCTTCTCCACTTATTCTGTAGAGTCGAAAGTTCCGAAGAAAAATTGAATGAATTCGAGTCAATAGATACATATAGACGTGAGATGACTTATTTATGTGATGTTCGTAAAACAGATGTGGTTTGAATGTTTATAAGCCACAGGCAACCAGCTGACACATCAGAGTGATTGAACGGAGCAGGTAAGGCCTTTTCCGTAACGGATGGAGATTGTCTCGGACTCCGTTGGCCTGCTTACTCTGGCGACTATTCAATGAAGGATTGCTGAGTTTTTTAAATTTAAATAAGCTATTATGAATACAATTTAACAGTCTTACCCAGAATGAAGGTTTAACTTAATAGCATCGTTCCTGATCTATCTATCAATGGAGACTAATCAGATATTTTTCCGTAGTAAAGAATAATAATAGTTCAATAAAGAATCAAAATCTAAGGATATTGACACACTATAAAAAGGTTTAGTTTTACTTAACTCGCTCAAAATATATATACATGTGGGAGGTTTGTGAAGAGCTAAAAGATAACACAATCCACTCCCAACAATACGATAATAAAAGATATATGAATTTAAGTATATGATATATTTTAATTAGATATATACATTGGAATTATACTTAGAATCCAATGTATTATGACAATGTACATGAACATGAGTTCAAACAACTCAGGATCAGACTCAAGAGTGGAAACCAAACGCTTCCAAATATTATTCGTGCAATGAAGTTACAGGAGGAATTAGAAATTCAGACTCAATCACGACAAAATATACTATACTTAGCTGAAGATTTTGGAGAATGGTTTCTGGTGATGATCATGAAAATCCAAACATAAAGTTGGACTCAGACAAACCACAGGAAAGGTAAGATTCAGAAGGAATCCCCAATATGAAACAGCTCCAAAATACAGATAGTAGCACGAAGTAAGATTCAGAATGAATCCCAAAATATAAACAAACAGCCAAAAAACAAACAAAAAACAAACCCTGTCAAAAGTAAATAATAACTGGGTATTACTACATTTGATTACACTTTATCTCCATTTATAGCAATAAAGTTTCATATAATTTTATAGGTATTTTATTGAACTCACCCTTTAGATTTCCAAGAGGGGTTTGTTCAATTTGGTCAATATTTGCTGGTCCAATAAGATAGTAAACTGCAAACAATAACGTTTAGTTTACTACTATTTTCCAACACATAATATTCATAGTTTTTTATATTTATAGATTACATGGATTACTTTAGTTTATCATTACACACTAACCTGGAAAATCTGGATAATCTAACTTCCAGGTCTTCAAAGTACTTCGAGTATGTTATGAATTGTTTTGTACAATATATCATGTACTCTTTAATAACTTTTTACAAATTGTTTAGTTTATAATATTATCAACAAGACATATTCCATAATTATATCAACAACTAAAAAGAAAGAAACATAATTATAACATCGATAAATCTTATACGGTTTGTTAATAAATAAATCCATAATTTATACTATAATAAAATCATCGTCCAGAGTAGTAGGGCTAACGATTTGGACACCGAGATTGGGGGAAAAAATGATGACCCAAATTTTTTACTCCATATTGGAGGTCTCACTTGGGGTAAAAAATGATAACCCAAAATTTTTTCTACCTTTTTTGACCTTTTTTTGGCACCGTAATTTTTTGGCACCCCTTCGAAGAAGGGGTTTGCCTGCCGGATGTGGAGCATCCGTCGTACGTGTCACCCCCCTATTTTGCCCCCCCCGCCCCCCTAATTTTTGAGAACCCCCTTTTTTTGAATATTTGACCTTTTGTATTCTACGGTCCTTTTTGAGAACCCTAATTTTTTTTCAGATACGTTAGTTAGTTATTTTTAAGTTTGTGTAGTTTATTTTGTTCATGTTCTTTCATGGACCTTTTAACAACCTTGTTGTTTTTTTCGTTACGTTCCGCTATTTTGTTTTATATTGCGTTTTGTTAGATTTATTTTCATCGTCGGGCATGAAATCGCAAATTCATCGTCGCGTTTAATCGTCGCGTTTTTTAACGTCGCAAGTCATTTCGTTGTTGTCGCGTTAATCGTCGCAGTCATCGTCATTGTCGCGTTTTTTTGTTTTTTTTTCCGCAAATCCGAAAGCCTCGTTTTTCTATTACTCATCTAACTTTTTATTCCGAAATATTTCAGTTTATTTCACATAGGTCATGAAATGTTTTTAATATCCACGATGCATCCATAGCACATACATCTCACCTTATACAAACACACAGCCTCATCACCCCAGTCCGCGACACCTCCTACCCGTTCCATTTCATGTTTCTCTATACCATACCATTCACCGTGATCTGCTTTATTTCTGTCTTGTGCTCTCCAATGGAGGTCTCCCAATCCTATACCATAGTTTTCATTGAATCTATTTTTCAAAATTTGCAATTTCACTATATATATATAATTATATATATATATATATATTATATATATATATATATATATATATATGATATATATATATATATTATATATATAATATATATATTATATATATAGTTCTCTTTCTCTTCTGGAAGTTCTCACAGGTATCTGAACCCCTTGGGTCTTCTTTAAGGAATGGTCGCCACATGTCCATTTTATACTACTACTTAGCCATTGTATATGCACAGACGTTTGTGCGCATACATGTATATGCATCATGCGCGTGCGCATAACATCTTCTATCTTCTGATGCAATCATCCCACCCGCAAGGAATAACATTAAATTGCGGTTATTTAAAAAATGTGACCTATACCAGTCACTAACCGAACTGGAACTCGACCCGTATCTCTTAAGGAAGTGTAATACCGACTTAACTAATTTGGGTCCGTCTGAATGCCCTTTAATATATAAACAAATGTTACTTATATATAAGGAGGGCATAGCAAAATTGTTGGAATATGCTATTTCCATATAAAGTTTAGCAAAAAAGCATCTTCGTTTTGCAATTTATATATTATATATATATATTAGTATATATTATTATATAATATATATATATATATATATCTTATAATATATATATTATTATATAATATATATATATATATATATAGGTATATATATATATATATATATATTTATATATTATATATATATATTATATATATATATACCACGAGAGCGAGAGAAGAGAGAGAGAGAGAAGAGAGGAGAGAGAGAGAGAGAGAGAGAGAGAGAGAGAGAGAAGCAGAGAGAGAGAGAGAAGAGGAGAGAAAACCGCTATCATCCATCACATACACATACATACATATACAAATACTTACACACACAACACACACACACACAATTGCATACACGTACACACACGCATACACACAGATGCTCACACAGAACATACATACACATTCCATACTCACATACTCTCAAACATACACATCATACACACACAAATCATCACACACACACATACACACATACATACACACACACATACACACACCACCTTTCACACACACACACAACACATATATATATATATTTAGTATATATATATATTATATATATATATATATTATATATAATATATATATATATAATTATATATAGTTATATATATATATATATATATATATAATATATATATATATATTATATATATTTCAAATATACTATTAGTCGATGTTATTTCATGCTTCAATCCTTATTTATTACAAAATTTTTATGATCCTAAAACTCGTAACTCATTACAGACCTATTATTACTTATTTATTTAATTATACATATTTCATATTTGTGATATCAATGTAAACTATTCGAAAAAAAATTCCTTTTCAAATATACTATGAGTCCTTCATTTTTACTTTCATACTTCAACATTTTTATTAAAAACATTATTTGCGTTCCTAAAACTGTATCTCATACATTACAGACCTATTATTTAAAATCATATATTTTATTAACATTATTTTTTCCCCTTTTCTTTTATATTTTTTTCTTAATACTTTTTAATTTTTAAATTTTTTAAAACTTAACATTACATACCTAAAGCAGAATCAGTAAATTCAATAATAGAGGTGTTACCTAACACCTAAGGATTAGTATGCTTTTTGTTTTACTGCTTTACTCGCTTTAACTCATGTTTTACTGCTTTAACTCATATGTTTTACTGCTTTAACTCACATATTTATTAACATTAAAACAAACCTTAAAGCAGTAAATCAGTAATCAATAGAGGTGTTACCTAACACCTAAGGGATAAGTATGCTTTTGTTTTCCTGCTTTACTGCTTTTTAACTCATGTTTACTGCTTTAGCTCAATATGTTTTACTGCTTTAACTCACATATTTTATTAACATTACATACCCTAAAGCAGCTAATCAGTAAATCCAATAGAGGTGTACTAACACCTAAGGATTGTATGGCTTTGTTTACTGCTTTAACTGCTTTAACTCATGTTTACTTGCTTTAACTCATATGTTTTAATACCCGCTTTAACTCATATATTTATTTACATTACATAGCCTTAAAGCAGTAAATCAGTAAATCAATAGGGGTGTTACCTAGGGAATTAGTATGCTTTTGTTTTTACTGTTTACTGCTTTAAAACTCCTCTGCTTTACTGGCTTTACTGCTTTAACTATCTGCTTTAACTCTCTGCTTTACTGCTTTAACTCTCTCCTTTACTGCTTTAACTCAATGTTTTACTGCTTTAAACTCTCCTGCTTTACTGCTTTAACTCATGTTTTCTGCTTTAACTCATGTTTTACCTCTGCTTTAAAACTCGCATGTTTTACTGCTTTAACTTCATATGTTTTACTGCTTTTTAACTCTCATGTTTTACTGTTTAACTCATATATTTATAACATATGTTTTTGATTTTGTTTTAATACTTTTTATTTATTTTTATTATTATTTTTATTTATTTTTATTTATTATTTTTAATTATTTTATTATTTTATTTTTATTTTTTATTATTATACTTAGTGTTATTTACTTCATACTTATTGTTATTATTATAACATTTCACATGCACAACACACACACATCAACACACACACACACACATATGTATAACACAGCACACACACACACACACACACATTCTCACACACACACACACACTTATACACACGTTCACTATGACACTTATACACACCATTGGGTATCAACTATGAACTTTACAATTTACCATAGACAGCTTCAATTTAACAACTTATACCACTTACGCGGACACACTTCACTTATACATAAACCACAATTTCACTATTGGCACTTACATTTACCCATAGACCTTTTTACATTTACACTTACAACTTGCACACACCACAGTCACACAACCTCACAACAGATTTCCTTACACTCACAGTAACCACAGATTTACTTATCACGCGCAGATTTTACTTACCTCACAGTTCTGTACAGATTTACTTACACTCACAAGATTTACTTTACACACCCAACACGCAACCATACGGTGTTCTACACGATTTCTTTACACTTCGACATGCACACAGATTTTAACTTACACATCGCCAGATTTGACTTACACTCACATAGACGCAGATTTACTTTTTACAATCGTCACACCCGATTTACTTACATCAACACAGATTTACCTCACACTCCACACATCAGATTTACTTACACACAGATTTAACTTAACACACAGATTGTATTACACACCAACTGATTTACTACAAACAAGCACTCAAACAATTAAGATTTACTTACACTCACCCCGATTTACTTACACTCACACACCACTTACACATTATATAGTATATTTATTAAACATTTTATGTTTTAATTTAACACGTACATTTATATTACTCATTCAAATATAACTACAATTATTTCAAAGTTTTCTTAAAACTTTCTATAATAAATCAACTGCATTATCTTTGAACTCAAGAATTATTATTACTGTTAATACTTTTTGTTTATAAATTTTTATAACTATCAAAAGTTTTAAATATTTTACTAAAATTTATCAAATTTTAATTAAAAACATATATTTTAGTACCTTAAAGCAAATAAATAGTAGATCAGTAAGGTCTGCCCTAGCACTTGCCTCTCAACCAAGCTACGCCACGTTTGGTTTTCTATATGACTTAAACTGCTTTACAATCATCTTTGAGCCAATGTAATAATGTATAAAAAATAACAAAATAAGTTCTTCTCGGCTAACATAACATGTATTTTATTAAATCTAACATAACATGTATTTTATATACAATTATTCACTTACATTTAAATTATTTTCGCTCGATGTTAACTAAAATATTTCAAAGTTTTTTTAAATATTTCGGACGGGATTTTCTTTATTATTATTATTATTATTATCTATGTACATTGCCAATCCATCACGAGAAAAAACACAACAACCCGCACTCCTTATAGATACGAAACTGACCTCTCTCTGTAAAATGTGTGAAATACACTACTTTGGGTCTACAATTTAGGATAATTTCGTTTTTGTAGCCCCGGGACACAATTAGGCCTAATTCCCAAGGTCAAAATATATTTCAAACTGACTTTTTTCTGTAAATGGTGGTGCAATAACTACGTTAGGCTAAATTTAGGCCTAAATTTAGGATAAGCTTTTTGTATCCCATGCTGATTTAAGCCTAATACCAGGGTCAAAAGGTAAATTCCAGTTATAGACAAGAATTTGTTATTATTTATTATTTTATAAATTATATTTCAAACTGAAACAGTGCTGGATGCCGGTAAGATCTTTAGAGGTAATGAGGAATGTTTTCCTTATGTTGATTGGTCGGAGTAATCTCTTATCGTCTATATGACCTCGTTGTGATTGGTTCGAGATTATTTTATCTACGTTTTTGAAAATTAACTTTGTTCTTTAAACTTGTAATTGAGTTTTTGGTGTTTTTATTTTCTTTTAGACCCCCAACTCATTTTATAAAATCATAGTCATTTTAGCTGTTAAGCGGTGCACGAAGCTATCTGATTTTGGTTTAAAAAGTGTTTATTATTTTTACTAAGTGTTTCATATTTTATAATAAAGTACTCTACAATTGAGGAATAATTATTAATTTCACTAGAATATATAATAATTAATTCACTAGATTTATAGTAGATCACGTGAAGCAAAACGCAAGAGCCCCCGCAAGCGCGACCCCGGTGCGGAACCAACGCATGAACCCGCCGGCGTAAAATATTACTATGCGGGCGCGAAAATATTTTCTTTATGATACGGCCGTTGTAAACTTTTATTAACTTACTTTTTATCTATTGTTATTTTTAGTTAAGAAATAGTACCACATCTTCTACCATGAGTCAAACTTTCCTCCGTCCTTTAAAATATTAATGAAAGGGAGGTGTCTCACAATTTAAGATTTCCCAGGATACATAAAACTTAAAAGCTAAAGTTTTTCGGGACAAAAAAGATGTAATGGAAAGTTTGAAAATGTTTCGGTACAACTGAATATGTTCGAGACAGCATAGTAAGATGTCGCTGGGATGCTTAATTTGTCGGGTTCCTCCACCGGGTTCGCGCTTGCGTGCGCTCTTTCGCGTTTTTCTTCACGTGATCACGTAATCTTAGTGAATTTAATTGATTATCTGATTCTAGTGAACATATTAATATTATTCCTCAACTGTAAGTGATTTATTATAGAATATGAAATACACTAGTAAAAATAAAACACTTTTAATAGAAATCAGATAACTTTTGCACCGCTTAACAGCTAAATGATATGATTTTAAAATGGAAAGTTGGGGTCTAAAAGATAATAAAACACCCCTGCTCAAATACAAGTTTAAGGAACAAAACTAATTTTCCAAAGACTATTAAATAATTCTTCGACAATCACATACGAGGTCATATAGAGATAAGGATTCCTCGACCGATCACAAGTAAGGAAAACATTTCCTTCTTACTTGCTTAAAGGATCTTACCGTCCCAGCATGTTTCAGTTTGAAATATACTTATAAAATAATTAATAATAACAATGATTCTTGTCTATATTGGAATTACCTTTTGACCTGGTATTAGGCTTAAACCAGCATGGGATACAAAAAGGCTTATCCTAAAATTAGGCTCTTAAATTTAGTGCGTCTACGTAGTTATTGCACCACATTTTACAGAAAATGGTCAGTTTGTTGAAATATATTTTTGACCTGGAATTAGCCTAAATTGTCCGGGGCTAACAAAAGGATATCCTAAATTTAGCTAAAGTAGTTATTTCAGACACATTTTACAGAGGAGGTCAGTTTTCGTATCTTGTAAGGGTGCGGGTTGTTTGTGTTTTTTCTCGTGGTGGATTTGTCAATTACATAGATAATAATAATAAATAATAATAAAGAAAATTCGAATTATTTTAAAAAAACTTTGAAAATATTTTTGAGACATCGAGCGAATAATAATAATGTAAGTGAATAATTGTTATTTTTAAATAAGAACTTAGAAAAGATTTTAATAAAATACATGTTATGTTAGCAGAGAAAAGAACTTATTTTTTTATTTTTATACTTATTACATGCCTAAAGATGATGTAAACCAGTAAGTCAATAGAACAAAACGTGGCGTAGCTTGTGTAGAGGGGTGCTAGGGGCTGACCTTACTGATTTACTGATTTATTCTTTAAGGTACGTAAAATATATGTTTTTAATAAAATTTCATAAAATTTTAGTAAAAGTTTTTTTAAAACTTGATAGTTATAAAATTTATAACAAAAAGTATTAACAGTTAATAATAAATTCTTTGTTCAAAGATTAATGATTGATTTATTATAGAAGTTTTAAGAACTTTTGAAATAATTTTAGTTATATTTGAATGAGTAATATAAATGCACGTGTTTATTAAAACATAAATGTTTTTAATAATTATATGCTATATATGTGTGTAAGTGAGTGTGCGTGTGTGTGGGTGGGTGGTGAGTGTAAGTAAAATCTGTTGTGTGAGTGTAAGTAAATTCTGTGTGTGTAAGTACATCTGTGGTGTGTAAGTAAATCTGTGTGTAAATGTAAGTGTCTGTGTGTGAGTGTGAGTAAATCTGTGTGAGTGTAAGTAAATCTGGTTTGAGTGAGTAAACCTGTGTGAGTGTAAGTAAATTCTGTGAGTGTAAAAGTAAATTTGTGTGTGTGAGTGTAAGTAAATCTTGTGAAGTGTGTGTGGGTGCGTTGTTGTGTGTAAAGTAAACTCTGGGTGTGAGTGTAAGTTAATCTGTGTGAGTGTAAGTTAAATCTGCGTGTGTAAGTAAATCTGTTGTGTGAGTGTAAGTAAAATCTGTGTGAGTTGTGTGTGTGAGAGAGGAGTGTAAGTGTAACTGTAAGTGTCTATGGTAAATGTAAGTGTATATGTGAATGTGTGTATAAGTGTAAGTGTGTCCGCGTGTGTGAATAAGTGTAAATGTAAGTGTCTATGGGTTAATGTAAGTGTCATAGTGACATTTTGTTGTATAAGTGTCAAAGTGAATGTGTGTATAAGTGTGTGTGTGTGTGTGTGTGGTGTTGTGTGTGCTGTGTGTGTGTTTGTGTGGTGTGTGTGTGTGTGGTGTGTGTGTGTGTGTGTGTGTTCTAAATAATAACAATAGTATGAAGTAAATAACACTAAGTTATAATAATAAAAATCAAAATAAAATAATAAAAAAATAAAATATTAAATAATAGTAAAATAAATAAAATAATAAAAAATAGAATCAAAGTATTAAAACAAAATAAAAACATAATGTTAATAAATATATTAATTAAAGCAGTAAAAATATGAGTTAAGCAGTAAAACATATGAGTTCAGCAGTAAAATACATGAGTTGTAAGCAGTTAATCATGAGTTTAAGCAGTAGAAACAGTGATGTTAAAGCAGTATAAGCAGAGAGTGTTAAAGCAGTAAAACAGTTGTCAGTTTAAAGCAGTAAAGCAGGAAGTTAAAGCAGTAAAGCAGAGGTTAAAGCACGTAATAGCAGAAGAGTTAAAGCAGTAAGCAGGAGTTAAAGGAGTTATAAGGTCCGTAAACAAAAGCAACTATGCCTTAGGGTAACACATTCTATTGATTTCTGATTTCTGCTTAGGTATGTAATTTATAAATATATGAGGTTTAAAGCAGTAAAACATATGAGTTAAAGCATAAACATTGAGTTAAGGAGCAGTAAGAGCGTAAAACAAAAGCAAACTAAACCCCTTGTTGCTATGTAACACCTCTATGATTTACTGATTTACTGCTTTAATGGTTTACTGATTTAATAATATGTGAGTAAGCAGTAAACATATGAGTTAAAGCAGTAACATGAGTTAAACAGTAAAGCAGTAAAACAAATGCATACTAAATCCCTTAGGTGTTAGGTTATACACCTCTATTGATTACTGATTTACTGCTTTTTTTGTTATGTAAATGTTAATAAATATGTGAGTTAAAGCAGTTAAAAAGTATGAGTTTTAATAGCAGTAAAACATATGAGTTAAAAGCAGTAAAGCAGTAAAAAGCAAAGCATACTAATCCCTAGGTGTTAGGTAACACTTCTATTGATTAACTGATTTACTGCTTTAAGTATGTAATGTTAATAAATTTTTATAAATTAAAAAAGTATTAAGTAAAAATATATAAAAGAAAAATAAATGAATAAATAATTATATGTGTTAAATAATAGGTCTGTATGAGACACAGTTTTAGGAACGCAAAATGTTTTTAATACATGTTTAAGTATGAAGTAAAATGAATGACTCATAGTATATTTGAAAAGGAATTTTTTTGAATAGTTTACATTGGATATCAAATATGAAATAATTGTTAATAATAATAATAATTAGGTCTGGTAATGAGTTAAACAGTTTTAGGATCTAAAAATGTTTTTAATAGAAAATGTTTAAGTATGAAATAATAATGACTCAATAGTAATATTGAATATTATATATAATATAATATATATATATATATATAGTATATATATATATATATATATATTATATTTGTGTGTGTGGAAAGGGTGTGGTGTGTGTGTGTGTGTGTAATGTATGTGGGTGTGTGTGTGTGTTGTTGTGTGTGTGATTGTGGTGTGTGTGTGTGTGTGTGTGGGGGGTGTGTTATGGTATGTATGTTGTTGTATCCTGGTGTGTATCGTGTGTGTACGTTGTATGTTGTGTGTGTGTGTGGTGTGTGTGTGTGTGGTGTAAGTATGTGTATATGTAATTATTTATTGTGTATGGATTGATAGCGGTTTGTACTCTCTCTCTCTCGTCGTCTCGACGCCTAATCCTCTTCTTCCTCTCTCTCGGTCTCTCTGCTCTCTCTCTCTCTCTCTCTCTCTCTCTTTCTCATCCTGTTCTCGCATGTCCCTCTTCCCTCTCTCTTCCACGTCTCCCTCTGCTTCCTGGTTCGTCTGTCATTTCTGATCCTCTGTTTCCCCTGCCGTCGGGTCCCTTCTCTTGTTCCCTTCCTGGTTCTCGCCTCTTCTCGCTGTCCTCTCGTCCTCTCTTTCTCTCAATTGTATCTCTTCTTCTTTCGTTGTATATAATATATATATTAATATATATATATATATATATATTATGTATATTATTATATTATATATATATATATATATATATATATATATATATATATATATATATATATTATATATATATATTATTATATATATATTATATATAAATATTGCAAAATGTCGAGATGCGTTTTTTTCAACTTTTAATATGGTAAATAGTATTTCCAAAATTTTGTGCTATGCCCTCCTTTAATATATAAGGTAACATTTGTTTTATATTTAAAGGGCATTCAGACGGAGCCCAATTAGTTAAGTCGTATACACTTTCCTTAAGAGGATACGGGTCGCGTTCCAGTTCGGTTGTGACTGGTTATATGGTCACAATTTTTTAAATAGACCGCAATTTAATGTTATTACCTTGCGGCTGGGATGATTCGCATCTCAGAAGATAGAAGATGTTATGCGCACTGCGCATGATGCATATACATGTTCGCAAATCGTTGTGCATATCATGGCTCAGTAGTTATCAAATGAACATGTGGCAACCATTTCCTTAAGAGACCCATAAGGGGTAGGATACCGTGTCGAAACCCTTCCAGAAGAGTCAAGAGCAACTAATAGTATATATATATATATATATATATATATTATATAATGATTATATTATATATATATTATATATATATATATATATATTTATATATATATTATATAATTATATAGTGGAAATGCAAATTTGAAAATAGATTCAATGAAAACTATGGTATAGGGGATTGGGGAAGACCTTCTTGGAGAGCACAGACAGATAAAGCAGTCACGGTGAATGGTATGG
>JABUQX010068751.1:0-2500 GCA_015478945.1 Trachelipus rathkii | reverse complement strand
CCTGAAGAGGCCGTATATATTCGGTGAAAGCTAGTGTGTGTGTATTTAATAATTTTATTTGTAATTGATAAAAATGTTTGCTTAATGTATTAATTTATTAAAGTTAATATTTAAAGTGTGTTCATCCAAAGAATTTTAGGGCAAATTGATCAAATAAATATGAAAATATTAGAAGTTTAAAGCTAATCTAGTCAACTATATATATATATATATATATATATATATATATATTATTATATATATATATATGTATAGATTATAAAGAAATATATATATATATATATATATATATATATATATATATATATATATATATATATATATATATATAAAAAAAATATATATATATATAATATAAAATATATAAATATATAATATATATATATAATATATATAATATATATTATTTATATATTCTATGGTATACATTATATATTCTATCGTCTCATTATTATTATTATTATTATTATTATTATTATTGATTACACAAAACACAAGTAAACAAATACTTATGCAATTTGTAATAATTTACCTCACACTAGTAGTCTAATATTCTATCTAACAATACAACAACACTCTAATATAGAATAATTACCTGATATATTTATGAAGTTGACATCAATCGGTGAGTCAATTCTCGATAATGTAATAGATGAAATTATAATATATGATGATTATAATAATGGATTAGTTGTATGTTAGTAATGTCTAGTAATATAAGTATGGTCCAATCACGTCAGAGATATATTTTTATGTCGTGTCGCAATAATAATAATTAAATGACTCACAATAGATGATATAACAATAATGAAATATATAATTGCTCACGATAATTTCTGAGAACACGTCTATGATATATTTCTTCTTCTTTATTTGATTTAGATCACTCTTCCTTTTTATGTTTCTCCTTCAGCTCACACAATATATATTGTTGTCTCTCTCTAATCAATTTCTATTACTAATTTTGATACTAAATTTGTTATTAATAATCATATAATACTTTTATAAAATACTTTTGCAACTGAAAAAGAAACATCTCATACGCAGACAATTAATGTATGACTACACATCACCGTCTGCAATCACACACACTCTCTCTCTCTCTCTCTCATCCCCCTAATATTCCTCCAACAATTAACATACAAACCTCTTTTATTTACATTTTCTTTCGTTCTGTTCGTTAATCATCTGCTCAATCTGTTCACGTTCCATTATTCAAATATATCTCTCGGATTCTTGATTCTTTAATTACTGCTGGATCCACTCACACCCTTATACTCTTCACATTCATATGTGATTTTACTACTATTCAGAACACCCTATTACACTTACATTTCTTCCCCAGTTACTTTCTTTCCATGAGTTCTTCACATTATATTCTACTCTTATCCTATTTTACTGCTCGATCATGATGTTGCACTCATTTTACCTGTTGTTTCCATCGACCATTTCCCTCTTACTCCTCTTTAAATCTACTTATGTCACAACCATCTCCTTGTTCTATGTTTGTCCAATTTTTTTTTTTCCTTCCTTCTTTCTTCACTCACTACACCCCCATATTCATTCCTACCATATTCTTCATAATATACCCATTCTCCTACTTGTAGATCTTCTATTTTACTCTCTCTAATGTTATTATTTAAAGCCCTCCTTAATTTCACCTCTGCTCGAAAACCCATCACTTCACTCCCTGCTTTCCTTCCATATTTATTATTTTCTATCGAACATTTTTCTCCCTTATAATCTAATTCACCAAAACTCTCTCTCACCTCTGTAAGGTCATTTACGCTTATATAACCTAATATTTCCTTATGTCATTCTTTTTCCACTCTTCCACTCACTGTACTATTAGTTCTTTTATTTAAAATTGCTTCAATTATTCCTTCTCTTTCTCCATCTACATCTTTATTTACTTCTCTTTTCTCACTCATATATATATATATTCTCCTTCTCCTTCTTGTTCATTTCTTTTATTCCCCTTTTTTCATTCCACCAACAGTCGTTTTCCTCGTGTCCCCATTTATGACACATCGTGCATTTTCTTATATTCTCATCGCTTGTCTGACACTGTGTTGATGCATGTCCCTTTCTCCCACATCGTAAACAAACCATTTGATCTTCACAATCTTTCGCTATATGACCATCCTTCATGCATTTGAAACATCTCATACCACCCTTCTTTAAACATTGCCAACCCATGTGTCCTTTTCCTCCGCATTTATAACAAATTATTCTTTCTTCTTTTATTCCCATTCCTTCTATTGTTTCACTCTTATGCACTCCTCCTGTGTTTTCATCCATAACTTGTCTATTTCTCTCCCACCATATTTGTTCTTTCTCATTTCTACTTGCTTCTCTTCTTTTATACACTGCTCCTGTGCTTTCACCCATACCTTGTCTGTTTTTTTTTCACCACATTTGCTCCTTTTCTTTTCTGTTCTTTCTATCTTCAATTTCATCTTTTCTGTCTTCAAATATTCGTAACATTTGCTTCATAAGG
>JABUQX010068750.1:30000-36471 GCA_015478945.1 Trachelipus rathkii | reverse complement strand
ATATGTTTCTTCCTATGATTTCACTTACCCTTTTGCTATGACGCTGTGATGAAGCGTGGGTGTTCCAGCTAATACGATCACACACACACACACACACACACACACACACAAACACACTGACAATAAGCTGTTGTTATAACAGTGATGCTTTGTTAAATACGCATTCGTAATGCAAATAGGGTATCTGCAATAATATTTTCAGATGTTGCGAGAGGTTTCCCACATCCATTCTTATAACTGAAACAGACGTTCGTGTTCACGATAAGCACAAAACTGGTGTCGCTAATACCAGTGCACAATTTATTATATACTGATGTCAAATTTATATACCGAATGGGATACAGTTTCCACATTTACACACACACACACACACACACACACACACACACACACACACACACACACACACACACACACACATTTACGTCGAACACTTTCAGAAGGTAACATGAAATATTATGTACAATGCAGCTTTCGAAGCTATGGTTAGAACATATATATATATATATATATATATTTACATATTATTTTATTATTATATTAATAATAAATAATGGTGAATAAGAAAGAAAGAGTTATTAAAGTTACTATAATGTAAGAGTGAGTTAAGGTAATATAATAGTTATTATTACATTAATATCATTGGTTATTACATATACATAAGAGAATACATTACATAATATATTACATTAGATACACATTATTATTATTATAATACATACATTACATACATAAATAATACACCTACACATACATACATACATATACATATATATATATATTATATATATTAATATATATATATATATAATATTATTGATATATACATATATATATAATATATAATATTATTATATTACAATAATGATAAATAATTATGCTTTGGTTGGTTATTACTATATACATATTGCAACATTTCATCAATCAACATCAGATGCTAAGTAGGGAAGTGTTGGTTGAAGATAGTTAGCTGGTGCCAGCATATACATATGCTATACAGTAATAATAGATATTATACATATAATGTAATATTAGCTATTAGTTATTGTATTAATGGCACATCGTTGTTGATTATTAATAGGCCATTAGCAGTATACTGGGTTGGCCGAAGGCTGGCTGCTGGCTGGCTGGCTGGGTTGTTACAGCTGCAGCAGCTGGCGCTAGCATATTATATATTATGCTATTGTTATTATATAATACTAACAATAATTATTATTATTATATATACATACATATATATATACATTACTATTATTATACACATATTATGCACATATATTCACACACGTTATTATTATTATACTACAAATATATATTTATTGGTATATTGGTATTATTATGCATATTATTGCTGGCTGGCTGCTATATTATTGGTTGTCTTAAGGGTTATTGAGCAAGAAGAAGGTATATATTATGGTTATTATTATATTACATATTACTATATACAAGGCCATTGGTTATATATTGGAAGGGCTGAATATATACAATATACTGGCTGGCTACAGATGGCTAATATATGATATGCTGTTATACATATGGTTGCTGGAGTAATAATAATATGCTGGTATATATATATATACATACATATTATTAATAAAATACAATAATACATACATGATGTTATTGGCTAAATAATAATATTACAATAATATAAGGTGATATACAATGTCAGTCATTGAGAGAGAGGTATGTGTTATGTAAATACACATATATACATTATTATTATTATTATTATTATTATTATACACAGAAAAAGAAAGAGTGAATAAGATTGACAGATGTTTGTAGACATATACATTATCAATATAAAGATTATTGCAGATATATATGTACATATTATTATTATTATTATACGCTATACATATAATAAGCTATATTATTATTAAGCATATTATATATATATCTCCCAAAGAATGGTGGCCAAACTTTGGCTATGCATTTTACTTTCCATTTGTTTGTCAGTATGCCACTGCACAAATTTGTCAGTAAATCAGCAAACTTTTTAGGAAAGTTTTCATAAAAAGAAAAAGAAAAACCAGTTTGAGATATTGTTTACAGAATATGTTGAAAGCCTTCTTATGAAGCAAAATACCTAGGTTCTTTAGTGTGTAAGATCTTAGCCATACTCATAATAATGTCATATTCATATTTCTAGTTACTCAGAAATCAGAATATTAAATTATGTCCAATTTGATTATATACAAAGGGGTTTCTTATGTTTAATTGCGCAATACTAATGTAATTCATTTAATTCATAATTCTAAATATTTAATTTTAACTTTTCAAGAATAATGTGGATTATATTATTTGTGAATACTAAATTTTCATCAATAATTTTAATGTTTTTATGATTTTTAAAACAGTCAGAGGACCTTTTATGTTTGCACGACACAGTTACTTTTTATGTAATTTAATTTTAATTGTAGGAATTGATTGAAATATTAATTTATAGTTTTGAGTAATGGATAAAATAATTAGAAGTAGGAGAAGAATGTATATGAAGGTTGTGATTAAATATATATATATATATATAATAGTATATATATATATATATTATATATACATATATATATATGAAAGAAAGAGGTTAGTAGTATGTTACATACATGGCATACGGCCATACATATTATTACGCTGAGTGAGCATGGTTAGCTTAGTTATTAGAGCTGGCTGGTTATTATATATTGCTAACATATATTATTAATATATGCAGGTATTATTATTATATTAGCTATGGTTACATAAGAAGGAAGAATAAGAAGAAAGGATACAAGTTATTATATATATATATAATGTAAAGAATATATATATGTTGTTATAATCATATATGTTATATATGGGTTGCTGGTACTATATAAATACATATACAAGGCAAGGGTTATTGTTACATAATCATATTATTGGTATGGGAAAGAAGGAGCTGGCTGCATATTATTACAGCTGCTGGTTGGCTACATAGCATATATGATATTATATATACGTTATATATATATATATAAAAATCAGTAAGAACTATACATTTATCTTAGAAAAAAATAATAATATTACTGATCATCGATTAATCGGAAAATATCGTCGGTGGTGATCCATTGAAAGTTACTAATTACCATTTGTTTAATGCGAAATTCTTGGCCCTATATATATATATATATATACAGGTTATATATATATATATAAGTAGCAGAAAGATATATATGGCGTTAAGCGGGTTATATAAGTTGGGTATATATATATAAAGAGCAGTATATATATATATATATATATATGTGTGTGTGTGTGTGTGGTGTGTGTGTGTGTGTGTGTGTGTGTGTGTGTGTGTAAACAAGGTAACCTTAGAATTGAAATGTAATGTAAAGTCATACACACATAAACTTTGGGCAATATAATATACTACTTTATTTATGGTCAATGTTAGGTTGTATGCTGTGTGTGCGTGTGTGCAGATATAACATGGGCCATGATCATGAAATTTATGCTGTGATTTTGTATCATTGTTCTCTCTCTCTCTTGAAACCAACATCACCACACATCATCATCATCATCATCAACATCAACAACAATAACAACATCAATAACACAACATATATATATATATAGTAGTATATATGTAAAGATATATATACAGTATATATAGTTATATATATGATATAAAGCAGCAAATGTTGGTTATATAGTAAAGAAGATAGCAGCATATGCTATATATTGTTGTTGCGCATATAAGCAAGTATATATAGTATATATAAGTATATATATATATATTAAGCATATATATAAGGCTGTAAGGTTAACCCCTCCAAAGAGGTTAGCCTCTCTCCTCCTCCCTTTTAGAAGCTGAGACCTTTGTAAAGGTTAGGAAAATTGGAGGTATAATTAACAGGTGTGTAATTGCCAAGATTGACGGATGAATCTTTGACGACAAACTCACACGGGTCGGACGACTATTATTAATGCTCTCAGTTACCATCAGATTTACATTTCATTTAATAATTATCAAAGAAATCTCGCAGATATTATAGTTAAGGTTATAAGAAGGCAGCAGAAGAGTATAGTATATAAGGCGGGCTGGTTAAGCAGCAGCAGCATATGGTTGTTCACTGGAGCATATATATAAATATAAGAATATATAAAGATGAGTATATATATATATATATATAGGTTATATATATATATATCAGTTGTTTGGTTTAAACCAACATGGTTTTTTTTTATTATCTACCAAAAACATTTTTTTTTGTTTTTATAGTTTTATGTTTTTTTTATTTTTCTAATTAAAATAATAAAAAATTGTTCTAAATGAAAGCATATAGCTAATACATCCTAATTAAATAGTTATATAGTAAATTAAAGGAGGACAAAACATTAGTAGTAACCTCAATTCAAAAACCACACATCAAAAATACTGCTAACACAATAAAAATAATAACTTTCTAATCGTTATTTTCTTTTGAGTCATGTTATTACATGTTAAAGCAAACATTTTAGCTGTTCCAAAGTTATATTTGAGGAATTTTCCAACAGTTTATCTTCCCAAACTTTTTATATATAAGCCGGTTGTACCAACAGCATCATTTATCATTTATTTTTTCATAATTTCAAAATGCTGATTTAAAAAACAATGTGTTAATAAATAGTATGGAAGAAATCCTTTTTCCCACATATATATATATATATATATAAATTTTATATATATATATATATAAGATATATAGCAGTATATATATATATATAGCATATATATATGAGCAGCATATGTTAGCAAGTTGCTATGCATATGAGCATATGTTATACAAGATATATATATATATATCCCGTGCAGTGTGCAAAAGGGCAGAGGCTCCTCACCCTCACAAATTTCATCAGTGTTTGAAAAAATTGAAACCATGGCCCCAGCCTGACATGTTCGATACGCAGAGCTTGGAAATTGTGCAGATCAAAGAAGCTGGAATAAGTTAAATGGAAGTTCCAGACTTTATCAGTGTAGCGTGCAAGATTTATTAGCAGTTAAGTCTGGGTCAGAGAGTGGAATGGAGAAAGTGATGAAATCAAAGAAGGAGGAACTCTCCTCAAAGAAGGAGGTACATAACTGGAAAATTCAAAAGAGCAACGTTGTATTAACAACAGAGTAAGTGAGAGTGATGCGTACCAACGCAGGCTAAGATTGGAGAGAGAGAGAGAGAGAGAGAGAGAGAGAGAGAGAGAGAGAGAGAGGCAGAGAGAGAGAGAGAGAGAGAGTTGACAAGCACTGACCATCAAGAAGAGCAATATGTGTGGAACCTAACCCAGATATATTTATAAACCATAGCAGTTAAGCTCTCCCAACAACTTTAAGTTCTATGGACCTAAAACGCATAAAAATTAGTAACCCTCGCGACCCAATACTGGTAAATACTCAATTCCATATATACAGGGAGGCGAAGGCAGCAGCGTTGCTAAGGCGAGTATATATAAGGCAGCAGCAGCAGAGCATATATATATAAGGGCGTTATATATATATATGTTAAGCAGTACAGTAATAGTTGTTGCTGGCAAGGTTATAGTATATATAATTTCTTAATAAAAGATGCTTTTCGATGCATTAAGTATATAATTTTTATTTTATTGAGTATTAACTTTTTATAAATACAAAAAGCAACACTTGATTATATTTTATTTTTTTGTGACCCACCGCATCCACCGTACAACTGTAATTTCTTTGGGGTCATGTACTTCCCGGTTGAAAAACGCTGATCTAAAAAGAAGAAATAACGCCCCCATGCAACTGGAAGGTGAGAAAAAAGGTCCGAAGGCGCCTCCGCGAACATCTATTTCCTAGAAACTTTTTAGAAAGAACATAATATGATCCTTCTAATAAAGATCATGGGAAAAGAAAATATTAAGAATATTAAGAACACAAGTAAGCTAGAGTTGTGTTTTCAATGAATATATTATAGATATGTGAAAGATTATGTGAAGATATCGAGTTATTAGCATTGGGCGATCCAGCTTCCCAGCATGTCGACTGCCCAGCGAGGAAAAGTAAGGAAGCTGAAAGCAGTGAGGAAACAGTTTCTACAAAGCAGTAGGTTCTAGCTTAGAAGCACGTTTTGAGGACAAATTCGAGGCCAAATGAGGATAAATTCAGCATTTGCACCTCCTTAGTGTTAAGCTCAAAAAGTGCAGAAATAACATTTTAATGAGTTGAAATATGTGTGGACAGGAGGAATAGCTCTGTAACCGTTTAGAGTGGAATTAGAGGGAAAAGTTTGAACAAACGGTTCAGCTTTAGCGACGTTAAGACAGAATACTCACAGAGATACAAAGAGGAGGGAGAGAGACAGTAGTTAGTTGACATTTTAAAAGTTGCAAAATGTCAGAAAGGGTGTAGGAACAGAAAGATACTAAGAAGAAAGTGAACTGAAGAGTCGATTATCTGGAATGAAATGTGTAAAAACACGAGTCGATTTGAAATATCAAGATTAATTTCGGATAAAC
>JABUQX010068750.1:22500-25000 GCA_015478945.1 Trachelipus rathkii | reverse complement strand
GAATAAATTTGTTTTGCATTTTTAATCTTTTTGAGTGAGTGATATAAAATAATTGTGTTAAAAAAAATCATGGAGATATCCATCATTTTTTCAGTTATAAACATTATTATTATTATTATTATTATTATTATTATTATTATTATTATTATTATTATTATTATTATTATTATTATTATTATTATTATTATTATTATTATTATTAATTTATTATTATTATTATTATTATTATTATTATTATTATTATTATTATTATTATTATTATTATTATTATTATTATTATTATTATTATTAAAGTAATTGATTATTTCTAAATTACATTTGCTAGGCATAATTGTAAAATGTGACATCCAATTGTTATGCTGTCAATTGAAAAAAAAAATTATAAACTAAACTGGGGATCCAAGAATACAACTGTGTTACACACACAGAGACCCTTTTCAGCAAAGTGTATATAGCTTAATGTTAATCTCGATGTATGCATATTTGGTCAAAAAATCTTATCTCTCTCTCTATGTATAAAATATAAACTTCAAATTACATTATCATGCCTAATATTTACTCTTTTGTCTCTTGCAACAATACAAATTTATCTTTACTTGTAAAAATATGTAAAAAATCTCACTATGTTGAATTCATAGCGAGAAATTATTATATTATTATTATTATTATTATTATTATTATTATTATTATTATTATTATTATTATTATTATTATTATTATTATTATTATTATTATCATTATTATTATTATTTGTGAAGGACTTAATCCCAACCTGTAACTGCGAGAACAAGTGTAGTCTTTTAAATAAAACACTTCAAAGGAAGGAACCTGTTACTTAGCTAAGGAAAAAAAACTTGTCCTGGCATAACAACTCAAAAAAGCTTATTACATTTGACCCAAAATGCCCCAAGGAACTTTTAGAATTATTACGGGTCATTTTCGCTCTCGACACGCAAGCGAGAAGTTCCAAGTCCAATTTTTTTTCCCTCGAGGAGGTTCATTCAGGGTTTCATTGTGATCAGATAAACTGGGCACCAGCTTTGTCTACTAATGCAGTAAATAAGTTGGCTAACTTCGAGTGACGCTGGATAGGGCCCGCGCCCATCTGATAACCAAGTTATTGGAAATTATTTCTACTTGTAATTAATAGATCATTCTTCTAAAGACCCACTAAATAATAATAATAATAATAATAATAATAATAATAATAATAATAATAATAATAATAATAATAATAATAATAATAATAATGAAGAGAAGGGGCAACACCTTAAGATTAAAGTTGGCCCAAGCTTAAAATTTTTTAAACAATAGATGAAACAACAACAACAACAAAAAAAACAAAAACAATCACATACTCAATAATAAATAATAATAATAATAATAATAATAATAATAATAATAATAATAATAATAATAATAATAATAATAATAATAACAATAATAATAATAATAATAATAATAATAATAATAATAATAATAATAATAATAATAATAAAAATAATAATAATGATAATACACACACACACACACACACACAACACACACACACACACACACACACACACACACACACACACACACACACACATACACACACAACAATAATAATAATACACACAATAATAATAATAATAATAATAATAATAATAATACATACATACATACATACACATGGAGAGTTGGAGTCGAAAAGGGGTGGCAGGTCAACTGGGGGTAAGAAATAATAGTTTGGGGTAGATCGATTTAGGTAGGGGATGGGGAAGGTACTGGTGGGGGGTGGAGAGAGGGCATAAAGGCATGCCAGATCAACAAAGGGTATAAAACACATGCGTCTGGGTATGCATAATATACGGGGTAGCAAAAATTTTATTTTTGAACGCACTGGGTATTAAATGTTTTTTATGAAAAGATAAATAAATATACGTAATGCTGGAATTTAATAAATTCACAAGCGAGTATTGAACATGCATACATACATACATACATACGTATTTGAGTACTGAACATACATATATACATACATATTTGCAGGAATTATACATACATACATACATACATACATACATACAAAAGAACTTATCTACTAAAAAGTGTTTAATGCTTGAAAGATTTAAGGGTATAGAAGTGTTGAGCTTTTAAATACTCACTTGTTTGTATAACCTGTATAGTGGGGTAAAAGAGATTAGACTTAACTTGCCATAGCCTCATGGAATTAAATACAGTATTATCAAATGGAATATCTCTCTCTATCTCTCTCTCTCTATATATATATATATATATATATATATATATATATATATATATATATATATATATATATATATATATATATATATGTTTGTAGTTTGCCAATGATCGTTGTAGGGAGTATTAAGCAATTGTATATAAACTAAATTAAGAGCTATAACATATTTATAATACTTCTTCTGGAAGGAGGCGAAGGAACGAAAGCTCAAGAATAATCATATATTTATTAACTGAAAATGTGATTATTTTT
>JABUQX010068750.1:0-20000 GCA_015478945.1 Trachelipus rathkii | reverse complement strand
CATAAGCTTCTTTCGAATGATAAATTTTCAACGTATCATTCCACCCCCTTATCTATCTTTAACGTATCATTCCACCCTCTTATCTATCATTATTATATCACTTTATTGGTTCTTATCTCATCATTAAACCCATTTATCTATCTTTATATCTCATCATTAGACCCTTGATATCACATTATTTTTCATCACGATGCCCATCTAGCTATCCTAGCTATCTTTATTTATCATCGTAATGTCTCTTAATATATCCTTATATCTCGATATTATTCTCCTCTATCTATCCTTATCATTCATGTCTAATTACCAATGGTGACCATAATTAAGGACAATCCTTTTTACTTTACCAAATTTGTAATTACTTAAAAATATATTTTCATAGGATTTAATTAAAATTAATAGATCTTCTTCAGGATATTATTTTTCTTATTAGGTATTTATTCCTTGCAAGATTTTACAAGTGACATAAAACTTTATGTCACTGAGTGCATCATCCTTCCTTTTTTTTAAAGACAAATATTTTAAGGAAACTTGGTTAACTTTCGTTCGACCATGACCCCATCTTCAGACTTTTCTTTTTTTAATCCTTACTTAACATTATATCATTTACTACTTTGGATCCTTTTCTTGTGTATATTTACTAATAGAAAATGTTTTTAATAAAGAAAGTTATTACTTAGTCATGTTTATTTTATTGATTTTATTTGTTTATTTAATTTTTTTCTGACTAAAATTTTTGTTGAAAAAATTCCCTATTATCACCATAAATAAAGGTAAATAAAAATTTATTTGTTGATTAAAGAGATAATATATTAGTATCCATTCTTATATTGTTTGTGAAAAACTAAAAACAAAACAAAACAAAAAAGCAAAAAATATTCAAATATGAAACTCTCCATTAAAATTTTTAAATAATTCTCTCTCTCAAACGATATAATATATATATATATATATATATATAATGATATACTATACTAATCATGATATATAATATAGGATAATATAATATATATATATATAAATATAACTATAATATAATAATAATATATATATAATAATAATATATTTAATATATATATATATATATATAATTTTAATACTCCATCATGAGTGGCACGGAGTAAGTCCGAAAAATATTATGTCCGGCCGGTAGACGGATATAATATCGGCAGTCGAGCAGTCTCTTGTCTTTTTTTTTAAACTTTTAAAATCAATTTTTACATCGTTTTTAATTATATTATTTACCACCTTTATATTAATGTTTTATAAGTTTTTGAGTCAAAATATATAATAATGTGCATTGAAGAACAATCTTCTACTTCTCGCATTTTTTGACATTTTCTAAAAACATTTCCATAATTTTCATATATATTATATATAAAATATAATATAATATATATATATAATATATTATATAATTATATATATATATATATATATATATAATTATATATATATATATATACCGAATATATATATAATTATAATAATATATATATATATATAATATATAATAATAAAATAAATATATAATATATAATATATATAATATAAATATATATATATATATATATATTATACTATATATATATAATATATATTATATTAATATATTATTTATATATTATATTATTATATATATATATATATATATATATAATATATATATTAATATATATATATAAATATATATATATTATATATATATATAATATATATTATATATATATATTATATATATATATATATATATATATATATATATATATATATACTATATATTCCATTCTCCTATCCCTTGAACACTGATATAAATCTTTGTTTATCAAAAATTAATCTTGTATCCCGGAATGGCAAAAATCAACTGTTCGAGACCCTAAAATCTTTTCTTCGTAGAAAATGCAACAATCTTTCTGTTCCCTCTACCTCACACCCTTTCTAACATTTACAATTTAAAATGTCAACCCAACTTTCTTCTTCCTCTCTCCCTCCTCTGTCTTCTCTGTCTGTAGATACTCTGTCTTAATTTCGCTAAAGCTAACTGTTTGCTAATCTTTTCCCTCTAATTCCACTCTAAAGGTTACAGAGCTATTCATCTTCTCCCCCTCGTTTCAACATATCAAACTGTAATTTCTGAATTCTCTCGGCTTAATACTAAGAAGTCGGAGAGTGCTGAGGATATCCCTCCGGTAGTTCTAAAAACTTGTGCTTCTGAGGTAGCACCTTGCCTTGGGAAATTCTATACTCACTGTCTATCATCTTCAGCATTCCCTACTACTGAAGAGTGAATTCATCCAGCATTTGCTGTTTAAACTTTACCCTTTCTCTCTTTGAAACCTTTTCCTCTCTTTGAAACCTTTTCCTCTCTTTGAAACCTTTTCCTCTCTTTGAAACCTTTTCCTCTCTTTGAAACCTTTTCCTCTCTTTGAAACCTTTTCCTCTCTTTGAAACCTTTTCCTCTCTTTGAAACCTTTTCCTCTCTTTGAAACCTTTTCCTCTCTTTGAAACCTTTTCCTCTCTTTGAAACCTTTTCCTCTCTTTGAAACCTTTTCCTCTCTTTGAAACCTTTTCCTCTCTTTGAAACCTTTTCCTCTCTTTGAAACCTTTTCCTCTCTTTGAAACCTTTTCCTCTCTTTGAAACCTTTTCCTCTCTTTGAAACCTTTTCCTCTCTTTGAAACCTTTTCCTCTCTTTGAAACCTTTTCCTCTCTTTGAAACCTTTTCCTCTCTTTGAAACCTTTTCCTCTCTTTGAAACCTTTTCCTCTCTTTGAAACCTTTTCCTCTCTTTGAAACCTTTTCCTCTCTTTGAAACCTTTTCCTCTCTTTGAAACCTTTTCCTCTCTTTGAAACCTTTTCCTCTCTTTGAAACCTTTTCCTGTCCTTGAAGTCCTATTCCTCTCTTGGGAACCTTTTCTCTCTTTTGGAACATTTTCTCTCTTGGAAACCTTGTTTCCTCTCTTTGAACCTTTTCCTCCTTTGGAAACCTTTTCCTCTTTGTCTCTTTTTCTCCTTTAAAACCTTTTTCCTTCTCTTTAAACCTTTCCGTTTCTTTTGAAACCTTTCCTCTCTTGAAACCTTCCTCTCTGGAACCTCCTGCGTGTGGAAAACCTTGTCCTCTCTTTTGAAACCTCCCGAACCTCCGCGAACCCCCGCGGAAACCCCCCGAAACCGGTCCCCAGTGAAACCGTTGCTCTCGTTGAAAACCGTCACCCTCCAGCGTGCGTGATGGATCAGTTAAGTAGCCACTAAGGTCTGGAAATCACCAGAGCCCAAACGCAACCCCCAACTGCAGGTTCGATGCACAATGGAGCGCCCCCCACCAAGCTCCAACACCAACTTCCCAAACAACCATTATCATTGCAAAAATGAACCAAACCGAAAACTCTCCCTACTCTACCAACTCCCCCTCCCAAGCGCACCGACGCGTCTGCCAACTCACAAGAACGGGTGGCAGCACCTCTAATAAGAAGACAAACAGAGCTGGGAAAGGCCAGTGCCTGCACTTACACCTACATTTCAGTCCTGCCGACAACTCTCTACCCAGACACACTGCTGAGCTCAGACCCCAACTAAATAAAGCGAAAACACACCATACGGGAAACAACGCCTGCATGTCAACACTTAAAAATATAATTAAAGCTGGCCACGGTCGCTACATTAGTTATAATATGAGTAATAATAAAGATATATAAAATTATATAATATAAAATATAATAAATAATATATTAAATATAATATATAATAATAATATATTAATAATTAAATATATTTACATAAAAATAATATATAATAATATATAAAGAAGAAAATATAATATATAAATTAAAAACTCATATAATATATATGGTATATAATAAATAATAATATGATAAAAATAATATATAATAAAAAAATATATATATATATAAAATTAGAATATGAAAAAAAATAAATATTAAATAATAAATATAGAAAAGAAAAAAGTAAAATATATATATATATATAAATATATAATATATAAAAAACTATATATAATTAAATATATATTGATAGATAGAAATAATATTATAATATAGATAATATATAATAATAATATATAATATATAATATATATATATATATATATATATTATATTATAAGATAATAAATATATAAAAAATATATATTAATAATATATATATATATTATGATATATATATATATTAAATTAATATATATATATATATATGAATAGATAATATTATAAAATAAAAAAAAACCTACAACTTAATAGAACTAACAAAATATATAAGACAATGTATTAATAAATTGATGAATAATAAAAAGTAAAAAACCTATATAATTAGATCGAGAATTTATGATATATTATAAAAGGTAAGCTTCAATACCATAATACTGGCTCAGTCGAGAAGTTATAAGAAGCCAGAAAGTAACCACCTATAAAATATGACAATCACTAAATACCAATAGAGTAAAGCTATATGATATATATATATATATATTAATAAACCTCATTAAAATAATGTATATATAAAATAAAAATAAAAATATATATATAAAAAAATATAATAATATAATAGATGAGGATAATTATATAATAATATATATATTTTTTATATATAATATACAATAACTAAGAAATAATAAAGTAGATTTCATCTTATATAAAGATTTGGCATAAACTATATTCCTTTGCAAATCGTCTTTATCCATCTAGGTATTATAAATGAAGTTCTTGTTTCTCTCGGCATTTTTACGTGAATTATATAATAGTGTTAATAGTTTTGATAAGTCCATAACAATTTACCAATTAACTTATTAACGTTAATATAATAGCTATATATAATTTATAAAAAACTTTTATTGTAGAGTTGTTAATTTATAATATATTAAATACAATTATATATATATATCAATAAAGTAATACGAATAATATTATGTAACTGAATCCAGGTTCCGGCACGTGGAGCAGCTTAGTCTTTGATTTTCTTTTATTTCTTCTTGTCGTATTTGGCAAATTTTTTGTCCAAATTTTAGCACTCAAGTCGAATTAATGGTTTGAAGCTGCATTATAATTTAAATTAGTCAAATAAGAGTTTATTTATGGAAAGCTGAAAAATCTGAAAAAGTGAAAAAACAACTCGAATTTGAAATTGTCACACGCATAGGTATGACTTGGCTGTGAAATGTGAAACCTATGTGTGTGACATTTCACTGCTATGTCACACACACATGTGTGATATGGGGATGTCGCACATATGTATGTGACATGACTATGAAATGCCACAAACATAGCCGTAGCCTCCTAAGAAGTGACCTAAAAAAAATTAAATCCAGGTATTCCAAAAACTAATTCGAATTTCCTTCAATAACTTATACATTTCAGTTTCTCTAACCATGCCAATTTTAAATCGCAAAAAAAAGAGAGAAGAGAGAGCGAAAGGAGAGAGAGAGAGGAAAACCACAAAGGGCGCGGAGAGACGACGGAGAGATGAAAGGCAGAGAGAGTACGCTTATGGGAAAGCAGAGAAAGGAGAAGGGCAGACAAAGATAAAAAGGATTAAAAAAAGAGAGAGATGAGAAGAGAGATCGAAACGTGTAGAGAGAGAGATGGATGAGGAAAAGCACGAAAAAAGAGAAGGCGAAAAACTCGAAAACAAAACCCGGCAAACAGTATAGTGAAATGCGACCGTGAGTGAGAAACAGGTGACGAGAGAGAATGATAGGTGTAAAATAAATGATAAAGAATAAATCGAAACTGAATTAAAAAATATCGAAAATGCTGTAATAATAAAAAAATTCTACATACTTAAATAGAGACAGAGAGAGTTTTAATAATAATAATAATAATTCAATATAATAAATAATCAATCAATACCATCTGCGGAATAGAATAATAATATATAATAGTATATTATAAATAATAATGATAATAAAATTATAAACAATTAATACATGATTCACATAAATAAAATAAATAAATAATGAATAATAATTAATAATAATATACACTACATAATAAATGTGTAATCAATTAAACAAGAGAGACTCAGCCAGCCTCAATTAAAAAAAGAAATAACCATATAACATATAAAAACTGAAAAATGCAGAACTAATAAAAAAAACTTAGAAAAAAAAAATAAAAATAAAGATCAAAAGTATAAATAAAAATATTAAATAAATAAATAAAATACATAAATTATAATAAATTAAAATAACGGAGATAATGATAGATTAAATAATGGTCATGCACAAATACCTACACTAAATGCACAAAGTTTACATCCAATTGAAAAAATAATAAATATTACATAAAATTTTAAATATTTTAATAATAATAAACTAATCAATTTTAATAATGGGATGACTCCTCACCAGATTACGATTTTGGAAACACATTTAAAATATTAAATAAAATAATAACTACATACACAACACACAAACAGAGAATCTATTTATAAACACTCCTCACTCACCTACGTACCAACAAGATTAAAACATAACAAACTCGACTCATAATAAAATCCCATAGATTATAAAAATTAATAAATATAAATAATAATAAAATAAAATAAATAAAATAATAATAATTAAAAAATATATAAAAGTAATAATATTAAATAAACATAAATTATTCAAAGTAATATATAATAAATTAAAAAATCAAATTTTAAAGAAAACGTAATTTAAATCTGCTTACAGTCTAACTCAATTTATCTTGTAATTATATGCTATTAAATTTAATACATAATTACATTAGCCAAAAACAAAATCACTAACTCGCCCTATTTCTTCAGAAAGGGAAATGGAGATGAGACCAGTGGTCATGGTGGACGTTTAAGAACAGAGAAGAGAGTAGAAGAAAAGTACGTTTTTTAAGAAATAAGAAATAATTTAAATAATAATAATAGAATAAAGATAAATAATAAATAATAATAATAAAGAGAATAGGAAAATATATAAATAATATAATAAAGAGAATCAACTCTCGGGCGGGTGAAGAAGATCGGATTAAATTAGAAAAAGTAAGATTTAGATAGAGATATGAAGATGAGAATTGAGAGATATGAGAGAGAATTGAGAGAGAGAATGATAGAGAGAGATAATAATATTAATTAGATTAATTGGGCAATTGAATTGGCATTTATCAATGGGGCTTTCCGAATGGGGTTTACCAGTTTCATGACAAAACTTCCCAAAAAATGTGAATTAATGAAATAAAAAAATTATAAAAATGATAAATGATATAAAAAAGAAAAGAAGGTAATGAGAAAAGAATGAGAGAGAAGAGAGAGAGGAGAGAAGAGAGAAGGGAGAAGTAGAAAGTGAGAGAGAGAGAAGAGTATGAAGTCACTTGAGACTTGTCAGTTAAGAAACGGTTAGAATATTGTAGAGTATAATTATTAGTAGAGGTAAGGAGGAACGACGGACCTCTCTATTCGCACTAAGAATGTCTCGGAGAAGATTGCTGGAATATGCAAGAGTTCTTAGATTGTGTAACGTACGTTGTGACTCTGCCGAAATAGTAATAGCATCTTTTGATTTCAGTAATGAGATAAGATAGTGTGCAATATGGAAACACGCGATAGATGGTATGCCCCCGAGGTAGGAATATATAAGTAATTAGTGACCACCAGGGCATAGATTAAAGAAAATGCGAAACACCACATGAAAAACAATAATGAAATGAAGAAATGCAGTTCTAATGTAATCCCGAAAAACACAACCAAGTGCAAAAAGAAAGAATCAATAGATGGGTTTTTTGAAGATTAAGAAAAAACACGTAGTGAGAGACAGCAAGCAACAATACCTAAAGGTGTATAGTATGTTGGTTATCGGCCACGTTTGCCTGTTTACAATTATATTTAAGACGTGGTGATTAAGAAAAGTTAGAAGGGAGAGACTTGGAAGAATTGAAGGAGACTTAATTGGCATATGCGTGAACAATGATCGGCATTTTTGGATTGCGAAGGAGGAAGACGTATACGACGAGGATGGCCTGAGCTTGTTTGCTAGAGCACGGATGAGAGATGAACGTACAGAAACAGAGATCTATTAACAAGACCGGAGGAAATAGGAGGGGATGAGGATGTGCGTCAGAGGGAGGAAGGTGAAGCGGTAAATACTGCAATCTATCTCGGAGGATGTTTTAACAGAAGGAGGAAGTGGAGGAGAGATTACGCGAAGAATGGAAAAAGTATGTAGTTATGAAAGCGGTATATCTGATATTGTGCGATTTGATCTTCGGAATAATTGGGTGATAAAAAAAGTGACTTTTTTGGTGGACTTTGTTGAAAAAGTGTCTGCTAACGGAGCGGAAACATGAACGAACAACGAGAAGAGAGGAGAGTAGAATACAAGCGGCGGAGATGAGGGTATTTAGAACTATGATTTTTAAGAGGTGGGAGAGACAAAATAAGGAATGAAGTAATTAGAGAAAGAATCAGCGTTGAAGAAGATGTTACTGAAGATGGATGTGGGGAGATCGAGATGGTGGGGTCTGGAAAGGATGGAGCAGGACAGAATGTCGCAGGAAAAGAAGATATATTTATATATATATACTATATATATATAATATAGTATATAATATATATATTATAAAACTATAGTATATAGTATATAATATAAAATAGACATATAATATATATATATACTATCATTACCACTGAATACTGACAAAATATACTACATATACATAACATTAACAATACAACAATAGAGCAGTATAACATGCGACCTCAATCCAGTTACTACTCAGTAGCAATAAATAAAAATGAAGGCATACTGCATATATATAAGGATAACTAAATCATAGTAACACTAATGCAATAAAATAGCACGTCATCACAGCTCATGCTAATGTAGGATAATGCTATAGCATCACTTATACAAACGCGGATACCATAAAATAACAGGTTACTTAGAGAAACATCACGTATATAATACCTTGATACTCCCTGGACGACACCTACTAATTTAAAGGTAAAAGATAAATTATAGACTCAGCCCAGTATAGCGATAGTGAGGTAAGAAAAAGTGATATAATCCAACACTAAACTACGAATATCCTAATAATAAATAATACTAAAATAGTGTACTAAGAATTAATACTATAAATAAATTATATATAAAAAAGTTAATTAAATATACGATATAATATACATAATATAATATACATATAAATATAGTAATAAAATAAGTAATAAATACTAGATATAAATTTAGGGAAATAACGAAATTCAAAAATTACAAATATATTATCACTCATGTAAAATACTCCATGAATAAAAGATGCTCAAATAATATTAACTGATTATTTTTCATATTGAATTTTATTCATTTCTCTACTTATATAATCTAAAAACATCACTCAAACATCAGTACTATTTTCAAAGAGATAGTGCAGTATAATGATGGATTAAATTGAATCCGCTGAAACCCATTTATTTTATCAGCAAATGCATTTCAATGCTTCTGAGTATCCTGAATTCAGTCTGAACCTAGCCACAGTCTTTATAATTGTTGATCACCAACACAGGAGTTTAAAATCTTATGTATGTTAAACATCAAATTGAGAACCAATATATAATATAAAATTATAATGGTTTTAAAGAAATTTACCCATAAACTATAAATTTAGGGCCTAAATTGACAAAAGCTGTATTACGATGGTAATACATAAAATAAATATTACTTATGCCCAACAATATTGAAATTCTGATCTACCCATTAATTGACAAATTGACAATTAACTAAAAAAAGGTGGCAAAACGCTTAGTACCAAATCAAAAAAAAATGAATATCTGTATCAATTACGGAAGAAGAGTTAACTTCGAAGCATATAAATTACACGTACGAGGTATTATTAATAGATATAAACGTAAATAAATTAAAAGAGAATATGAAAATGTGGAAGAAAATTTTGCCATTTTATTTAGGTAGTTAACAAGGTAAACCCAGATAAAGTCTCAAACTGAACTTTTACTATGTTACAAAGGGAGAAGAGATATCATATTATATATATCAAAGAGTGATAACCCATTAATAAAGGGGTACTTATAACATCTAATAGCAAAGATCCAAACACAGTAGAAAAAGCACTTTTTATAGAGACGAAAAAATATGATTGCATTGCTCCTCTAAGTTGAATAACTTCGTTAAGATCATAACAATATTTTTAAAGACAGATATTTGAGGTTAATATGAGTGAGTAGACTAGTTCGATATGTGAGGTATCTAACCCTGTGTATAAATAAAGAATAGCTCACACATGTACTTAGAATAAATTCCTGTGATTAAGAGTATCCTTTCAATTGAAATAACTTCAAAAATTAAACCGTACAAAAAGCCAAAAATAGTTCTCTCTCAATAATAGTACATTGTTAAATTAAGTGACTATATTCAACTCTGGACCAAGCAAGCACCATTTTGAAAGGACATTTAATAAAGTAATTAGAGAAAGCAATTTCTGTATTGCTTTAAAGTTGTTTTTAGATGGAAACCAGCCAGATATGCCAATTGAGATGACAGAGTCTCCGACGAGTAACAAAGCAAAGAGAAGGCCCTCTTATCAACTCCGCATTCCTGCTTTACCCAAGGATGATCTGAATCCCATCACCGATTGATGTCAGCCCATTGTCCTGATTAATTACTCTTGAGTCTACGTTCCCCGACTGAGTTTATTCTTTCTATCGGGAACCCGGCGGAGACCACTCACCCGGATACGAAAAACCCAGCAACTAAGGTGTTCAGAATGTAATGATGCACCTTTTAATTATTACGAATATACTATATTTTTAGTTTATGAAAAATTAATTAATACTCTTACGAAAAGGCGTTTATATGAGAGCGAATGCGACCAATAATATAAGAGTGTAGTTCTATCGACTGAATCGGTTACAGCAAATGCCGCCAAAATCTGCGAAGAACATTGACGTCACCTTACGGTCAAGATTGCTGCTTCCTATTCAACCCATAGCATCAATCGGAGTGTCACATCGTGCTGATGCCAAACCGAGATATACCTCAACTGCTAACCTTATAAGCTCCTCTACGTACCCGACTCACGTCAGATGACCATAAAACTATAAACAGAGAGAGATGAACTAAAATGCACATAGAGCTCGTAACTATGGAACTTGATCCAAGTGCAACGCTCACAAAAACCAAGAAAACTGATGTCGAATTTCATCAATGCATACTTTCAGTTTTGGATAACGATAATGTAGATTAATTTAATATATGTAAAGCAAGTATTTCCGCCGCGGCCCATTACAAATGCAAAGCTTTGTAGTGTACCTCTTTCAACCTACCTCTATAAATAATATAATGATGGAAATTTCAGTAAAAAATATTTGTCACTTTTCAGTTTTTACAAATCTATACTTATACCGCTAATAATATCCAAAACTGCCTGTACAAGCATATTCATGCTGTTTAGTAAAACCTCTCCTAAATCCGATATCACAAATCATCTTATTATGTCGAGATCCATATATATCTGCAAATCATCATCTCTCTCCTTCTCTCCTCGTCCTCATCTACATAACTTCACTTTCTGCTCTACTACTCTCTCATCTACTCTTGCGATACAAGCGGTATAAAAATATATAGATTAATAACTCATAAGCTATACATAATTATTATAAAACAATATATCTCACAAAGCATTGCAGCTATAATACTAAAACTAATATATTATATACTCTCATATTATCCACAATCTTTCCGAAGTACTCACTCAGCCAATGTGAAAACTCACATACTTGAGAAAATAAAAATAAACTATCGGCAGTCCACCATCTACAGTATACCATATAATCCATAAACAGGACTCAGAGTGCTCCTATAACCTCACTGAACATATGAAGTAACTGGAAGTCAATCAACCGTAATATCACTAATAACATAAGAAACAGCAAAACCACCCGTATTAATAGATACAGTATTATGCATATAAGTAAAATTGTATATGCTACTGTGATGGATGAGTGATTTGCTTTCAGCTCCCAAAATAGGATCGGATTCATCATCGGAATCAAGTATCTTCATAAAAAATAGCTTGTACAATATAGTCCTACAGAGGTGTAAATAGTAACCCTACACCTTGTTATGAAATACCATCCTATTATTCCTCCAAATCACTTATCCTTCAACAACCCCCACTCATAACTGTGCTTCATATACCACACTCACAATTATTACAAGGGATTAGAATTATAACACGAGAGCAGAAGACGATAAGCAACTATTCCCATGAGCCCGAAAAAGGTAAACAACGTCGTTCGCTTAATTAATATTTAATATAAACCAATATCACATTCTACTATATACAACTATTATAAATTCTTACACACGTGTATCCCTTATGGATCAGATTCAAAATACTTAGATTCGCGGTAATAATCCATAATATAATTATAAAATAATAATAAAGTACATAATAAAGAAGATTATAAGATATTGGATAACCATAATAATAATTAGTGCAATCTATAATTATATATATATAAATATTAAAGATCTATTAATAATATATTAGTTTATTTCTAATAATATTAATTAATAATAATTTATATAATTATTATTGTTACTATTTTATTTATACTATATTTGTAAGGGGCTCGAGACCGACGGAGGACAGGGGGACAGATTTTATAATTAGAAGTTCCCCCCCGTCGTCCCCGCTGAGCCGAGGAAGACCCTGACTTACTTTCAAATCTTTGCTTATGTTTACTCTTTGAGTATTCCTGATTTATTTAAAAAAATAAAAAATAAAAAACTTCCACGACTCCATGCAATCTGTCTCACTTATGTAGCCTTGAAAATAATCGAAAAATAAAATCGTATTACATCGTTTCGTCTAATATTATATCAGGTTAACTACCCTTTAGAGGAGATTCACTATATAATTATAATATATAATATATATATATATAAATATTAATTAATAATTTAAATTATAATTTAATATATATTATATTATATATATAAGATATATAATGTATTATATTATATATAATTATTATTATATTAATACTATTAATATATAAGATATAATATATAAGATATAATATATATATATGATAATAATATAATATATATATATATATATAAATATGTGTATAAATATATAGAGTATATATTAATAGTATATAATATATATATATATATTAATATATATATACTATAATATTATAATATAATATAATAGATAATATAACTATATATATATAATATAATAGTGATATATAAGATATTATATTAGATATATATGATAATTAAAATAAATATATATATATTAATATAGATATATTATTATATATATATATTTATATATATATATATTAAATATATTATATTATATAATACTTATATATATATATATTATATATATTATACTAAATATATATATAATATATTTTAATAATTAATATATATAGTAATAAATAATATATATATTAATTAAATAATTATATAATAATTATAATAAATATATTATATAATAATATATATATATTATATATATATTTTTGATATAAAAAATACTTTTGGTTATAAATATGTTAAATTATAATTATTGTTTATATCTATAGTATAAATATATAATTTATTTTAAAACATAATAATATTAATATAATCCAAATAGAATATATATTGAAAATTATTTATAAATAAATGTTTATAAAAAATTCCAATTTTAAAAAATTATAAGAGCGGTCAAGTGCTATACCTTCAATCAAGAAATTTAATTATATGTACTGTTTATAAGCGAAATAGTGGAAAAAGGTAAAATACTAAAGTAAATATTTATATTAGTTACTTGATAAAAACTGTTTTCTCCTTGTTTTTGCCATATACCTACATTCGTAAATTTATGAGATATTATAGTATATAAAGAATAAAAGTAAATAATAAAAAAACATTACTATATACACTAAATTAAAATATTTTATCACCGTTAATATAAATAAATATAGTAATTAATCTAATCCTATATTATATAATTACATATTATGTATTAATTGAAGATATATATATTAATACCTCCTCAATAAAGAAATCATATACCAAAAGTAATAATAATTATAAAATAAAAATAAATAAATTATAAATGTTAAAATAAATTAAAAAATATATTATTATATATGCGATCTAAGCCGCACAAAACCGGGGTACGAAAAATCCAAATATACTAGAGGTTTTGGCATAAGAGTATTTTTAGACAAAGTGAAAATAATTAAATAGTAAAAAATCTAGAAAGAATAAAGAAAATTAAGTTTAACCCCTATATAAGCAGTTATAAAGAATGCGCAAGAGTAAATAAATATTCATCCCTGTAATATTAGTCTTGATAGTTCATTTTTTCAAAACCTTTGCTTGCCAACAAATTATTGTCGCATCTATTCATTTTCAGAATACATGAAATAGGATTAAAGTAAGATACGTATATGATTTCTAATAGAAATTAACCCATCCGTCAAATGACGACACAATCAATTAAATTACTAAAATCGTGATTCGTGTTCAAAATATCAAAAAATGTATCACCTAAAGATGTAATGTATGGCACATCCGCACATCAATGCGACACGTGGCCAATCACAGCACCTGACACACTAACCAATTCATCTCCACACTATTACCATGTAGACCACTATCAATTAATTATAATAGAATATCTCTCATCTCTCTCATCTTTCCTCATCAATCTCTCTCATACTACTCTTCTCATCTACTCCTTTACTTCTTCCCTCATCTCCTCTATCTCTCTACATCTACTCATCAGCGTCATCTCTCCTACTCCTACGGGAACAAATAACTCTTCTCTCTCATCTCTCTCTCTCTCATCTCTCTATCTCACCAACTCTATCTCTCTCTCTATAAATATATAAATAAATAAACACTGATGATGATAAATGTGTCGAACTAAGTTAATTATACAAATATATAGATAATAAAAATCGTCTGGTCATAATCATCATAGGCTTATAGCTACCACACATACCTCAATATAATATTAAATTAGTAATTAAATAAATTCTACTGAGGAAATAAATTGAACAACCTTACTAAATTACTTCAAATAAAAATTATTCTAGATATCATTAATCCAATTATATTAGCTCAAAAATAATTATATATAAGTTAAACCCATAAGTTTCCAAAACGTATATATATACTTAATAGATTGATAAGATATAAATGATAAACCTCTCAGTAATAGTAAAATGGGTAAAACTGACTAAATGACAGTAAAACATCACGTAGTTATATACTAAGAGTGCGCGCATTCTCCAGCAACACAAAAGAAAAGCACAATGCAAAATAAAGTAACATTAAAATCAAAAAAACCCAAAAAGACCCATATTAACAGCTATATATGAGTGAAAAAAAAACAATCCACCACTCATCTTTTGATAATGTCCTAACGAAGCAAATGTTCATCGAATAAGAAACTTATAAAATGAGAGGAGAAATATTTATGTTTATCATAAGATAACTAATTTATTTATATCCATACCTATATACTGGAATAATAATCAAATATTTATAAATAATTGAGAAGCAATGTTCGATAGAAAATGACATATGTAAATCTCACATAATACTTTACACCAAGGAGAAGGTAACAATTAAAAAGTATGTCCAAATAATAGTAATTATTAAGGTATTTGCAGCTATGGAGAATATAAAAAAAATATTAATTAATATTATTCATATAATTATAATATCAATATTAGGGGTTCGAGCCCAGATCGAGAAGAGACAAGATTAGATGAAGTTACGATAAAAGTACTCACCACCATCGTCTACTCACAGTGAATGTAATAAAAATAAAGGACCTGAAATAAATACCCACGTAACATCAAATGCACTGTTCATGATATACTCACGATGGAAATATTCATATATTGATGAAAATTAAAAGTAAATAAAAAATTATCTAACAATAAAAATAATTTTACCATTTGGCTGTTTGGGCAATTCTTTTCCTGTAAATTACCTACTCGGACAAATTATAAGGAACGTAGTAAACCTCTTATCTTTCGTCATTTAGATCGAATGAAAAACTTAAATTATTATATAGGTATATATTTTTTAAACTAAATTTTTCAACATTTTTAACTAATTTTAAATTTTTTTTAAAAAAAAATCTTTGTATTATTTTAATTTAATTTTTTTGATAGAATATTCGTCAAAAATTAGGCAAACCCTAACCACTATATAAATAACATAATATATAAAGGAATATAAAACCCAAACATAATAAATATATATAATAAAAATGTTAGTAATATTTTCCTTCACCTGTTATGGTTTTTTTGTTAAGTTAAAACTTGTTTTCTGGAGGCTGACATATATAGTTATATATATATAAAATATATATATATAATATAATATAAAATATAATATAATATATTATATATAATATATTAATATAATAATTAATAATATATATATATATATTATTATTAATTATAATTATATATTATATATATTATATATAAATATATGCTTATTTTCATAAATACAATGGGTAACTATATATTTTTTATTTTATATATATACCGGAAAAGAAAAATGACTATAATAAAATATATATTAATATATAATATTATATAATTATATTTCTATAGACTGAGATTTTTATAGATATATTGCCATTATAGTTTATCTTTATTAAATAGTATATATATTTATATAATATATAATAAAAAATATATTAATAATATAAGAGAAAATATAGTATATTAATTATATATATAGAGTCAGCTATTCAGATTATACCGTCATATGTATTTCTTAATAAAAAGCTTATTAAATGACACAAGTTAAATAACGGAATATACATTATAATTGGAGGGTAAAATGAATTATTAGGTAGGGGCTTGGGTTGATATTTATCACCCCTGCAAAAATTAAGCTTAAGCCTTGGAAATGATAAAAAAAAAATTAAAAAAAAAAAAAAAAAATAAAAAAAATAAAAAAAAAAAATGATATATCTCTAAAATAACAAATAGTACTATAAGAACACAGTCGAAAAGTGATAATAAGAATATGCATAGGTTGTGAATCCTGTGTTAAAAATTTCACATAAGAAAAATGTAAAAAAAATATTAATAAAATAATAAAAATAAAATAATAATATTGATAAACAACGATATAGTAATATGCATTAGCCAAAGCACCTATATCCAAGGTAGGTACTTATTTCTATACGGTTCTCGATAAAATTAAATAGACTTTCTATTAAATTGCTCTTTTATTTTATCCATATATCTTAACCATAAAGAATACCCCAAGGGATATACCGCACCGATGGGCATGAGACATGTATCGACGGGTACTCATCGCACCTATCCGGGAAACTACGGGTTTATTAGGCACATTCCCCCCCTTCCCGAGGGGGTCTACCTGACAACACCCCGCTTCATTTAGGTTATATTTGAGCCCAGGGTACATGTTCACGAGCGAGCGTCCTCCGCCCCTCCCCTACGGGGTATGGAAAAATAACGTTACCCAAACTCCCTATGTTCCACCGTTCGGCTCGAGCCCTCTAGCCATGTGCATACCGAATATTAAAAAGCAAAATTAATCCGAAAAGTTCTATTTTGTATTTATTTTAACGAAAAACCAATAAAAGGTATCTAAATGGGCCTTCTAATCTATATTATTACTATATTACTATATTATTAAACAATATTTTTTTTTTTATAATTATTATAATTTACAATTATTACTATATTAATATTTTCCTAGGATTCCAAAAATGTATTCCTTTTTCGCTGTAGTATTGTTAGTTTATGAGATATAATTTTTTTTTATATTATTTTTTTTTTTTTATATAATTGTTTATTTTTAATTTTTGAATTATCAATTTATCCAAAATAGAATTAAATTATGGATATAGAAAAGGAAAAGTTTGTTTAAAGATATTTGATATATAAATAGTTTTTAAGGTATACTAATATATGGTAACGGTTATAATCGAAAGTGCTGGCCATAGTATATTATATATATATTAATATATTAATAATTATAATATTTATAAAATAATATTAATACTATATAATAATATATATTATTATTTTTTATATATTTTATATGAACAGTACTCCTTATTAAATTTAATAAACATGACCCATATCAATTTAAAAATATATATATATATAATATTATATAATATATTATGAATAATATAAATATAATAATTAATATATATATTTAATATATATAATATAATATATTATAATATTAAAATAATATTTAATATAATAGTATATATATAATAATATACTTGGACAACGTCGTGTTTTCAGTACCTCACTAAATGTTATAAATTTCGTAAATTTCTTAAACTTTATTTTTTAGAAACAATCTGTAAATAAGATTCAAAAAAACGGTAAAAATGACACTCCATTCGATTAGTTTATCAATTTTTATTTGTATAACTACTCAAATACAAATGGAAATGGAGATAAAAAACAAACATGTATAAAAGCCAGAGAAAACCCCCCCCCCCCCGACTTTTTCCCAACCCTGGTTTATACGATAGTAATAATACTTAACAAATTATTATTAAGAATCTTAGGTCGAATTTATTGAAATGTAAAAGGTTTCGATTTAGCTGTCCCTGTACTTCGAAACCTTGGTATAATACAATACTAAAAATCAATTATAAGGTTTTAAATTTATCAATGAGATTAATAAAAATTTATAGAAATTTTTTATGCATTACCGAATATTGAGATAAATCTAAGTTAGCTTGAAATTAAAGACCATCAAGAAATTATACAGATATATAATAATAATAATAAGTACATAATAAAAATAATAATAATAATAATAATTAAAATAAAAATTAAATTTAAATATATAATAATGATATGTACAAGAAATAATACAATCATGTATTATAATTAATAACTAAAAATTTATTAATAAGTTCTTTTCTGATAAATAAATCATTAAAACATAATTAAAAGGACGAAACTATAAAAATTAAACGCTAGAATAAGCATTAATAGAATATTTACTTTTTCGAGCTTCACATCTTTAAGCTTTAGGCTTTTTACCTAAAGCAAATATACTCATTCTTTATGTTCGCATTAATAAGCAAGAGCTTAAGCGCGGCATACAATATGAATATAGTATATATATATAAATAATTATGTACGTTTATAGTGTATCAAACTTTTAATTCCTTTATTTTTATACTATATATATATTAATAATAATATAATTATATAATAATATATATAAATATAAATTTTGCAAAATAAAAACACCTACATAAATATATTATTAAATATATTGAATATATAATTATAATAATATTAAATTTAAAATAATATATATATATATATGGAATATATATATAATAATGTATAATAATATATAATTATTGAGATATATATAAATAATATTATTAATAATATAAATATGTAGTGATTAGCAGGTATAAACATCCGGCTTAATCCGTCAATACCGCATTCCGCGGAGCATAACCCGCACATTATGTAAAGATCGAGCTAATCCGCATCCGCACTTTTGCCCTGCGGATGTGATTTCGCGGATAATTTATTGATAACGTAGATTTATAATGAATTTTATAATAAAAAAAAACTTAAGATGAAATACTGAAACGCCAAACTTTAAATTGAGAGACATGGATACTTCGACTACGAATAACTGTATTAATGTAAAATGATGGACTAATTTAGTTATCTCACAGCCCTTGAAGTTCGAATGGATAAATTAATTTGATGACATCTCTTAAACAGAAGTCACATAGAATATTAGGAGGAATGCCAAAAATAAAGAATATCAAACGCCTCTACAGCTTCTCTCTCCGATTCGATGTAATACCAATGATCTCACGCTAAGAGAAGCATTGTTGAACCATCTATGTTCAAATGAAAATGATGCACGGTATTTAAAAAAATGAAGATGTAATAAAACCAGAGCTAGAGAAACGACTTGTTACTGTGAAAATCTCTAAGGTGATTAGGTGTGTGGT
>JABUQX010068749.1:5000-44479 GCA_015478945.1 Trachelipus rathkii | reverse complement strand
TGTTTTTTTTCCTCGTCTCCATCTTATCTTCTCCACCACAAGTCTGTTGTCTGAATCCAGAGACACCGATGGCATACTTTTTGTATCCATGAACACCCTCTTATCAATTCATATCATTAGATATATCATAGATTTTCCTTGTATTCCTGGTTTTCTGAATTCCACCTGTACCATGTCCACTTTTTATTCTTTCAGTATAAAAAGGTGTTCGATGATCGCTGCCATTCGTCTATGGCAAATGGGACTAGTCCTCAATCGTTATTTCTTGCTCCTATTTACGAATGATAGAGTTCTCTTTCTTTCCCTTACTTTCTTCCTCAATCCGTACATAAAATTTATATCTCCGTTAATTTTAAGGCGTCTAATCTTCCATTCAATATAATCCTGCAGGGGCTTTCCATAAATCTATTTCTTCCATAGGTCTTCCCGTGCTGTGCATAGACCTGTATAATACTCAACTTTGACTCTGCACCTTTCAAAATCACGGCCATAATTCCTTGGTTTTCTAATACTGTTTCTATTATACATTTATATATTTATGGTGTGATAATGATCGCTACAATGTGTCTTCTCTCTTCTACCCTACCCTTATACACCATGATATGATAATTGTGTAATTTTCCACTCCCTCTCGCTTTATATATTACCTCACACCTCTCTAAGACATCAACCCCTCTCCCTACGGCAACCGCTCACAGCCTCTTCCTTTTCAGAGAAAGTGTTAATGCGTTATTGTAACTATCCTTTGAAGTGATAGTTTTTTTTCTGAAGTACCCTGAACTCGCGTTCTGCCGGTAACGAGAAGTTGTCCGCGTACGTTTCGAAAGCGACAACATTAGTTGCCATGACCTCTGTAGCTGTTTTACTTACCGCTTGTAGATTTTTCTCAGCAAACCCACCTCTATATTATCCGGGCTAATGACCAGCGCGCATGGATCAATAAACAAATCTCTATGGCAAGTTTTATATATAATATAACTATAATATATAAGTTATAATATAATATATATATATATATATGAATATATATATATAATATTCATATAATACACTATATTGATTATATAGAAAATAATATACATAAGTATAAATACCCCAACTATATCCGTGAGTGAGTAGTAATATAATTATTAATATCTGTTTAAAATAACATATTTACTAGAGAGAGAGAGAGAGAAGAGAGAGAGCGAAAAGAAGAGAAAGAGAGAGAAGTGAGAGATGTCAAGAGAAAAAGAAAAATGAATACATTATGGTTCTCCATTCTCCTTTTCCTCTGAACTAACAATTGATAAATGCATTGGTTTAAACCAAAACTGCCTGGATTGCTCCGTCTCGTTAATGCCACAGCAGCGCAGTATCTCCATTCTGCACATAGCACCTCTCTTTATCTCTTCGAAATCAGCAACTGTCATGATTCTAGCTTATGTAGAATATATATACATACTCGAAATCACACAACCATGAACGCTTGCGACCCTACACGAATCTTTCTTCGTACGAAGCAAATATAACAATAACATCTAGAGATGGAGACGTATTTGAAATCTTTCCAAAAAATTTATAAAGAGCAACGGTTAAAAGTGATACAGTGGCACGATAGGTCAGATGGCCTTACCTGTGGTCACCTTCTAGAACAGTACTGTAAGTTCAGAACTTCCAGCTAGAGAGGCAAAAGGCACTTATGAGTTTAAGATTTGGAAGCAGAGACGAAAAAGTCCTGCCAAGGAAGTGCAAACATCTAGAATCACAGGTTTGAGCGCCATAGTCAACCTTCAGACCATGCCGTCTCAGAGAGCAGAAATAAAAAAATCATAATGCAGATGGAGCGAACGGAGAGGAGAAATAGAGAAAGTGAGCCAAATAGCTCAAACTTATTAAGAAGTTAAAATCTCTCTCGACACTCTTAATAATTAACGATGCAGAAGAGTCTAATAGAGAGAGTCATGAGTATGAATAGATAGACTCGAGAGAGAATAGAGAAGAGTCTAGTAATTTGGAGTATTATATGCGCACAATGACGAGTACGAGTAGCAGTGAGAGATGATGGTTGATGTACCTAGTAGTATAGTATAACTAGAAAATGCTAGTGAAGAAGTGCATCTAGAGTGTTTCAGAGAGAGCATGAGAGAATTTGTGTGAATACGAATGATATATGTAAAAAGCACGAGTTTCTGAGATCTGAAGCAACGGTAAATTTCTGAAGAGGCAGAGTCCCTACGAGCGAATTGCATGATGAAGCTGAGTTCAACCCACAGGTATAGTTACACTTTAGATTCCAATGGAGGAAGAGAGAAAAGTTTAAAAAAAGAGAGACTTATAATAGAGAGAGCGATAGAGAATAGTAGAGAGAGAAGAGAAACCTATTAATATATAAATAGAAATAATTTGAGATTTAAAGGTTTTAATGTTGTATGGATGTTTGATTATCTTCTATCTGGGTGATTATAATTACTTGATCTGAGTGAACATATTCTAGGTATGATGTGAACGTAGCTTTAATATTATATTATATAATAATATAATATATATTTTTTTATAATATATGAACAATTGTTTAAAATTTTAAGATTTTACAATTATTTTAAAAATATTTATGTGTCATAAAACTTTATATCATTTACAGTTTTCATTTCTAAATCATATTTATAAAAATTTGGAACTATATATATATATATATATATTATATATATTAATATTATATATAGTATAATATATAATTATATATATATTATAATAATATATATATTTATATATAATATATATATAGTATATATATATATACTGATAATAATTGATTATCCTACCTAAAATAATTATTTTTGAAGTATAATGTACTTTAATATATAGGGTAGCTATCATTACATATTTTAATATTTATAATTATTTTTAATATATAATATATATAATATTAATAATATATATATATATATATATATATATATATAATTAAATATATATATATATATATATATATATATATAGTATAGAGAGAGAGGAGAGAGTATATAGTGAATTACTAGAAGAGGAGAGAGAGATAGTGAGTAACCCAAGAGTAGGCTTAGTCAATAGAATTTCTATAACTTGCATTATTTTACTAATTATAAAAGTATACCAAAGTGAGTTAATTTATATTCATCACTTATATTCTTCAAGTTTATATAGTCAGAAATTGTTCTAATTAAACACCTAGTTAATGTACGCACATGAGAAAAATCACAAAAATATAAATCTAATTTGAGGGCTGTGTATTACACTTAACTAAGAGAGTGGCGAATATATATGTTCTTATTGGCACTCTAATTTATAGATTTCATTCTAATTAATCCTTTATTTCAACTATCTCTTCTCATACTCTATCGTATGTCTCTCTACTCATCTCTCTCAATCATATGCATGCTCATACTTTTCTTATCCATTTCTTCGTCCCTTAACATCCCCTCTCTAACGTAATTAATATATTCTTCAAACCTATTTATCACATTTAATAAAATAAAATATATAATTATATCACAAATATCGTGCTTTCGGCCAAGGCAGATATAGGATTGTCTTCAATAAATTATATATTATATAATAGTATTATATATAGTATATATTATATAATATATATATAGTATATATTAATATTATCAATATATATATATATAGTAATATATATATATTAATATATATATATATAATATTAATATATATATATTATAATATATATATTATATATATATATATATATATAATACCGTATATATAATATATATTACTATATATAATTATATATATATATATATTATATATATAGATAAGATATATATATATAATTACTATATATATATATATAATATATAATATATATAATATATATATATATATATATATATATATATTATATAGTATTTAATATATAATATATAATATAATAATATATATATATATAATATAATATATAATTAAATATATAATTAATATAATTAAATAATAATATAAATAACATCTTTAATTAATAATAAATATATAATATTATATATAGATAATAAATGTTCATACATATGATGCTCTATATATTCACAAAAACTCCTTCCTTACTATACATCGTTCTTCACACAATCATAAAATTTATATAATTAATAATATATTATTAATTAATGATATAAATATATATATGTTTATATAATTTTACAATTTAGTTATGGAGATTATGAGTCTATCCCTCGTATTAATATAAGTACACTGGAGTAACTGAAATATATTAATGTTCCTAGTAGCAATAAATGTATTATTTATAGACAAGTTTATATATTTACCAGATTATAATATTGTTGTAAATTTTGAATCTACGTAATATTTTTCTAAAAGTTTTACTACTAATGCTGCCGTTCTGGTATATATTAATTATATATTAATATTATACATATATATATATTAATATATATATTAACTAATAATATATTAATTTAATATATATATATAATATAATAATATTATTAATTAATATATTATATATATATATATATAATATATATATTATTATTATATATAATAAATATATATATAGTATATATATATATATAATATAGTTATATATATATATATATATATATATAATATTAATTAAATCTTACACCGATACGTAGTATCACAACAAGTGAACTATTGTGCATCAAGATATAGGAGTCTACTATATTATATCATATTATACAAAAGAGATATAGGAGTTAATCGAAAATTTGCAATGACACGAAAGTTCATATTTGTCAAATACGAAGGTGTATCAAGTAAGAGCTTATGCCGTTTATGACTTATAATTTGCAACTCGAGCTAAGTTATTTATTGTTAACAATATCTTAATGAGGTTCTGCAAAAAAAAAAGAAATATGAGTCGCTACTAGTATATTTTATATAAAGTATATATACAGGCCGTTTGAAAAAGCGATGAGAAAAATTTACATACTTACAAAATATGTAGATTATATATTATTCAGAATATATGGTAACCATCACCATTATAAATACTGAGTTGGGAGCATAGCCCACAGGAAATAAAGAGAGTATCACAGATATTGTACTCTCCATGCGAAGTAATTCTATAGACAGTAAACTACATATATAGAAGAGTATTACTCCTTTATAATTAGTAGAAATAGTAGCATACCCTATTACCTTGATTGAGAGTGATAACTTTTTTTAAGAAAAATCATAAATTATAATTTATTAACCTAAAAAAAACCCACTCTCGGTAATAAAGGAATATACTAATCTATTTAACTCGCGAAAGGAACACTGAAACGGTAAGGTTGTTACTAATTTTATTATAATATTATATATAATAGTATATTATATATATATATATATTAATATATATATATAATAATAAATAATATAATATTATATAGTTATATATATATATATAATACTGATATAATATTAATATTATATAATATATTATAAAAAATATTATATATTATATATATATAATAATATAAATATATAATATATATAAGTTATATTAATATATAATATATATATATATATATATATATTTATATGTATATATATATATTAATATATATATTATAATATAATATGATTTTCATTATTCTAAATTTATATTTATAAATTTATATTAGAATTATTGAGTATAAAGCGTCTAAAATACAAATTAAAGGTATAAATTAGAATTTAATTATACATTTTATTTCATATAATATATAAATGTTTAAATTTTTCATATTATATAAGTATTTTGTATATTATTATAATATATATATATATATATATAATTATTATATAATTATTATATATATATATATATATTAATTATATATAATATAATTATAATATATATATATAATATTTATAATAAAGATAACTAACCACCAGCTCACGTGAGGGTTAGAGCTACTATATCAAGAGTGAGTGAGGGGTAGAGTATCATACACAATTACGTCTAGTAGATGAACGAAGCTACAAATAAAATAAACTAAAAAGGAGTAGAGGAGAGTAAAATAAGCTCAACTATTACTACTCAAATCCGACCATTTGAGAACTGGTATCCTCATCTAACTTTAGTTTGGCGAATGCTCTACTATATCATTAATAAATCTGATGTCTTTAATAATATAAATAATAAATATGATAAATATTGAATATATAGTAATTATAATTATATATTTAAATATAGGTATAGACATCTATACAGAATATTATATTTACATATCCCATAAAATTTCTTTACGATATACATATAGTATATATATAGGAAAATACTAAAAATATGCAAAATCTTTAATATTATACCCTATATTATCTTGTAAATTTAAGACATCTTTTGAACTAGAAGAGACTTATCATGAATGGCAATAAGCATTGTGGCGATAAATCTATATTTAAATTTTATTAAAAATTATATAAATAACATAAAAATTATCAGAAAGAATATTTCATTTAAATACTAGCTTCCATTTTTGACACAAAACACATAATATTTATAATATAATACATATATCTTATATAAAATTATATTAAAATATTCCATAATATACCGTTTTAAGAAATTATACAATTAATATTATTATAACTATGTAAAAGTAAAATATGTGTAACTTAGTGTGTATATTGATGTTCTCAAGTGTGGTTACACTCTGATGTTATATTACTGCCTTTATTTTTACCACAATCTGAAACCAAGCTGACTTTATTACTAGGGTGTCGTATTATCAATACCTACAGGCATTCTAAGTCAAATATTATAAATATATATTAATAATAGAGTTCTGAGTGATTGGGGGCTGATTACTAAATAAAAATATTCAAAAAATCTATTCGAAATAGTATATAGTATTATATTACAAGAGGACTTTATTATATTTAAACTTCTCTACTAAAGAAAGTAAATTAAATTTGTGTACTTTATATTTAATTGTAGATACATTGTTTTAAATATACACCACTAAAAAGTACTATTCATAAGTTTTAATAACCAATCCTGGATTCTTACTTCCTACTTTAGCACATCCACATACTTCCTTTGCACTACTAACAATTGCTTCCTTCATTTGCCCCCAGATTTGTTCAGTATCAACTTGTTCACATTCAACCGATTTACTAGCGAGCGCTCTTACATACTTATCCTTTTTGTCTTGCTCACTTAACTTCTCACTCTTAATTTTACCTACTTCCTTTCGTATCACCTTCCTCTTCATCAACGCCCCCACTACCTTAATTTTACCTAGAACAACATAATGATCCGATAATCCCATTCCTAGACCCCTAACTGATTTAACATCCAACACATACTTCAACATCTCCTTCTTCACCAACACAAAATCAATCATCAATCATACTCTTCACTTCGATACCATCTCTACCTACACCAACTCTAGTATACTTATGGATACTTTTGTGTTTAAAGAAAGTCATTACTTACAGGAATATTTTTACAGAAATATTAATATTACAATCATCCTTTCTACATTGAAAAAAGATATAATTAGACGCCCCTCGAACACATCGCTGTGAATAATACCATCCTTTTTTGATCACCTATTTACAACCATTTAGGTCCCCTAACACTATCTAATCTGAGCTCCTACTCACCCTCAATCCAAGTACAATCATTCAATTTATCACAAAATCTGTACTCTCTTTCAACCATTTCCTCAGATGAAATAATATACCTGCACAACCACACAGTACACTTATACTAAGCTCTTTCAATACTTAATTTATACCTTAGAATTCTTGGACTACACTAAACACCACAGAATCTACCATAGTTTATGCTACCTAAAGGTCCACTCATCAAATTGCAACTCCTTCTCTTCTCTCTCCATTCCTTTCCACACCAGCACTCAACACATTTCACACCACACCACTTCAATGTGTCAACCGTTTCCTTTTCATTATCTTTGTTTCAGTCTAACAGCGAGCAAATCAAATTTTGCCCTTTCTAAATACATCCAGTCACCTCTCTCTTCTTCTCACTCAACTAATTTATTCTCTGAACAATCATTACACATCGATTCATACAATTGGTTCCGCGAAAGCATAGAAGGCCGTTTACGGCGTCACACCTTCTTACCGAGTGCCTTCCATTAGCACTCCTTGGCAAGTAGAAAATAGCATGCGTATAGGCAGCCAACCAAACCTACCATATATTTATATATATATTATATATATATTATATATATATATTATATATATATATATATATATATTATATTATACTATATATTAATATATATATATAATATATATATTTAATATTTATATCATATATGATTTTTTATAGGTACGTTGGAGAAATAAGAAACTGTATAACAAAAGTTAGGTTGTAATGGGTGATAATGGATCTTCTTCCGAGGCTTATACTAATTAACCCTGAAAGAGGGGTTTTTAGTGGATTTGTAAATAAATATTATTAAAATAGCTTTTACTTTTTGCAGGTTTTGAAGGGGATGGTGAATTAAATTTCTCTTTCATAATTTATTTTACTATTTATTGATATTATATTTATATTTAAATTAATAGGAACGAACTTATTATAAAGTTCAACGAAGAATTTTCATAGATTATTTTTATCCCATGCTTTTGGCTTTGTGCCTCTTGTCTTTTGACTTTGTAAGAATAAAATAAATCAAATTTACATTACAATATGGAGGTAAATTGAAATGTAACATATCATGCATACTATAAAAAACTCAGTTAGATGTGTATCTCTTTAGTATGTACGAGTCATGCATCATTCCTAAATATTATATAACTAATATAAGATATAATTGTCTCAAATATATACTACTACTACATACATATGAACTGTCCATTTAATGCATACATATGTCTCGTCCGTCTTTATTTAAATATATTTTAAATCAACATTTTCTTTGCGTCATCAAAGAAGTTCAATAGAGTAAATTTGTCTGGTCGTTTCCATTATCTTAGTTCAATTGTTAATTAATTTCAGTTAATTACAATCAACTCGATATATTATGTGCTTGTTTAGGTAATATGGGTAAGGTACAGAGCTAGATCATGAAAGAGGGTTGGTTTGAGGGAGAGCATAAGTATAGAGTGTTCCTAAGAATTATGGTGGAGAGGATATGATTGTAAGATTTGAAAATTTAGGAATATGGACGTATAGGTAATAAAAGCATGGGAACATTGTGGATGGTAGTGCCTGTTATCCTTAGGATTAATGAGGTAATAAATATTGATTTTGATAGAGAGATGAGCTTTCAAGGTGATTAGAGACTACCAGATGCTAACAACTGATAGGTAAAAAGGAGGCGAATAAATAACTTGATAGTCTTAGAGGCACTAAAGGGAAGTATGATGGTTAGAAATTTGAGTGAGTTGAATAGTTCAATAGATTGAGATTTTTTGATTTACAATTCAAAGCGAAGAAAGAGGGGTAAATGTCAGAGCGTATCATTACACGAGGTATAAAGGAGTGATATATGAGATTGTGAGAAGGCAGGAGTGAGTGTATTATTATTGAAATGAAAAGTTATTTAATTGTTAGATAATAGACGGGTCTAGAGTGAAAACTAAAAGAAAACAGTTAGTGTTAGCTTCGGTGGGAAGTGAGAGTATTACATTTGGGAATATGAAAAGAATCATATGCAGAGAATATTTTGCTTATAGAAGGAGAAAGATGATGTACAGTTGCATAATTGGGAGGTAGAGAGGGATAACATGAAACTGGACAGCTGACAATAAGGGACGACATAAACCATAAGGAAAAATCCTATCCAAATGGGGGAAAAGTTGACACAGTGCATGATATGCAAATCAGAGTATCATTATTGCGTTTAATTGTCCGAATAAAAGAGAGAGGATTAGGGAAGAAGAGAAAAAGGTAGAAAAAGAGAGTTGGAGGAACGAATAATAATATTAATTGGGGAAGGGACATAAGAGAGGAAGTATTGCTTGATTTGTGTCGTAGGAATGTTGAAGGAATCCAATATGGTAATGCGTAGCAAACCAGTTTTGTGGGGGTATAAAAGTTGACTAGGAATAGGTATTTAAGTCAAATATAAAGTAGGAAGACATCTAAGAGGCAGGTGAGAAAAAATGATTAGAGAACAAGAAATTCTATGAAAAAGGCTTAGATATGTATTTGTGTGGTGAAAACGACAAAGTATTAGGTCCTTCTAAAGGCAGTTAAGTTTACTATGGTAGGGTAGGAGGAGGATTAACGTATTTTGGATTAGGACAGAAAGTTTATTTGTATAAAGTGTGAGCATTTCCCATAGCTGATAGCGGTGAGGACAGAACTATGGACCATAAATATGAAAAGTGATGATAGATTTAATGATCTAAAAAGAGTATTCTCTCTGGGGATTATTAGGTAGAAACGCAAACCATACACGTATAATCACACGTAAGGCCACCATCAGAGTATGGTAATCACTGGATCAAACACAAAAAAGGGGGATAAAATGCAAAGATGTGGTCAACCTAACCTATGGCAGGTACAAGACGAGAATGGTACTATTGGAACCAAAACGGGCAAGGTATGCTATAAAAATATTAAAAGTATAATCTGACATTACGCGTCAATAGGAGTTAGATAAAAATATGAGAAATGATAAAGAACAGCTATATCGCAATGAAAGTAAGAAGTTTATTGAATAGGTGATAAAAGAGATAGTGGAAGAATTAAAAAGAATCTGTGTAGTATAACACCTGTAATGTGTGTTCTTATGCAATTAATAGCGAGAGTATAATACATTCATCTCAGCAGTAGTAAGGATGGATATATATCCTATACACATGCTAGAGGTTTAATTGAAGTGGTTAGCTATTAGAGATGTGGAAGAGCGAAAGTTTGAAGGGAAATTGTTTATTAACTCTTGAATATGTTTGAGTGTTGCTTCAACAAGGTTTTTGTCAGGGGACAGTGGATAAAGAAGTAAGAAGGGGACGCGAAATAAGCAGTGAGATGTATTAGATATGGTGGATTAGTGTATTCGCGGCACCTGAATGTTTCTTTACGGATAATGGATTGGAATTCAATAATAAGGAGATGAGGAGTTTAAATGAAAGATTTGGTTATAAGCATGAGATGTACGCAACGGAAGAAGCCCTTGGAGTAACGGCATCTGTGAAAACATGGTAGGGCTAGTGAAAGAAAATATATGAGTGGAATTTAAGCAGTTATTAAAATCACTAGAAAATAATGTCTCAAAGTGGAACCATTGCAGAAGAATAGCTATTTTCTGAAAAGGAAGGTTATGAACCCTAAATCACATGGATAATTTCAGGGAGGAAATATAAGGAGAAAAGGTAGCCACACCGTGGCAGGAAGCGAACAGACAACGAGAAACATTTCACACATGTATAAGAAGAGGAACAACGAAAGCGAAACTCCATAAACACAAACACACCCTAAATCGGAAATACATCTCAGACCAGGAACACAAATACATTATTACAAAAGACGAATCCTAGGATCCGGAATCTAGAAGACACGTGTTACAAAACATGTTAGAGCACCACAAATTATCAAGAAAGCTCCAGATAGGAGGAAAGACGTGATATTATAAGGGGGCAAGCGAGCACAAAACGAGAAGCACTTGAACTTTGCCTGAAAAATGACAAAGAATGGACGAGGTCCATGGCTAAAGGTGATGGAGAGGAGATGGGAAGGTAGGTTATCGTTTAAAAACATGGGAGTTCGTGCGTGGGTAAACAGAGATGGACATAACAGATACAATGTGAACACCTAGTATAGAAGAAATTACATTTGGATTCATGAGCCAGACAAACAGCAAATCTGAATGTGGAAAAGAGGAATTTACAACAGAGAAGGAAGAAAGGGAGGAAGCAGAAAAGAGGTTAAGCTATAGTACTTCAAGATGAAATTCAGATAGCGACGGAGAGAACAGGAGCTCTACCAGAAGGAAAGAAGAAAACATTCCCAACATTTGTCAGGAGACACTGGAAGAGAAGAAATTAACAGAACTGGAGGTGAAAAAGGCCTAGAGTACGATATGGGTATGAGGATGCAGAAGAAAGGAAAATCGAGATATTGGGAAGATTAGATATAGAATAAGCAAGGTAAAAAAAATATAAGCTACAAAAGCTACAACATTTTAATTGAACTATAGAAACGGGGAAAGGAGTGGTAGATTTAAGTACTATCCTGAATTAAGGATCTAGCGATGTTAGGGAGAGCTCTCAAAACCAGACGAACAACAGATATGGAATGAAAACTGGGATGGTGGGGAAAAGGATCTCAGAAATATTTTAAGGAGAGGAATCAGACAGAACCTTTAGGAGAAAATAAAAGAAAGAAGCGAAGATAAATTTTTTTACTTTGAAAATTACAAAGGAGATGTAGAACGTAGAACAGTGTCATTACTAATTGAAGCAAGATAAGACGGTGATTAGACAGCTCGGAGAGAAAATTATGGTTTTACAACAGATAGTATAGGCTCTGAATGGAAAGAAAAAGGTATGAATACAAGATGGGTTAAGTTCAGAAAAAGGAATGAAGAAGACAGAGTTGGAAAGCACGATTAGTTGTAAGAGGATTTGACAAGAAAATAGGAGAAGGATTTAGTGAACTGTATGCTCTGACGTAGTTGCATACTAAAACGCAATTAAACTGTTCTGGTCCTATGTTAATGGGCTCGCGTCGGAATGGATACAATGCTTAATAGTATGGACAATCAATACAGCGTATTTCTACATGAGGAGATGACAACTAAAGAGAGAGTTTATAGTTCAATTACCAGGAGCAGAAAGGTAAGAACGTTGTGAGACTTAATTTAAAGGAGGATGTACGGGCTAAAGGATGCAGCATCGTATCTGTATGTAAAATGGATTAGGTTGATACGAGGAGTATTAAGTAAAGAAGAGTTTTTATTAAATGCATATCATTTGTGATGAAGAACGAGAATCAATTGGTAGTGTAATGTGTTCCCACGTAGATGAGTATATGTATGGAGGGAATACAAACTTAGAGTTTGAAAGGAGGTGATGGAGGAAGCTTTGAAGAACGTCTAAAAATCGAAATGAAGGACGAAAAACGTCTTTAAATACATAAGGAGCTGGAGATTGAAGAACGGGGAGGACTATATTCTCTTAGTCAAAATAAATACGTCTCAAGAGATTAAAAGGACGGAGAAAGTAATATGGGTAAAATTGTTAAGAATGGTGCGCATTGTTAACATAAACCACAGATTATGTGATTCAAGGTACAGCATCACATTATGGGAAACTTAATTGGGTTGCACAACACACACGACCGGACATATCTTTTGACGTTAGTGGTCTAAGTAAAAACAATAAACAGGCAACAGGGAAAAATATGAAAGAAGTAGATAGAGTTATAGACAAGGTGAGAAAGAAAGGGATGCATGTGCGGATGGATAAGCTGAAGGGTAATGAGCTTGAATTTGAGATTTACACAAATGCGTCATTTGGGAATGTAGAAGGTATGAAATCACAAATTGGGTATTTAATAAATACAAACCGTTGTAAATGTTCCTTTGCTTTGGGAAGTCGGGGGTGTGCGAAAAGGATAGCCGGTCAACGGATAGCTGCGAACGATTAGCATTAACACGAAAGCGATCGACACGGAATGTACTTAGTGTATATTATATGAACAGAATGATCAGGTGACCTAAAGAGGTAAGAGTGAAGTAGATAGTAAAAACCCTGGTTAAATGCTGTTAGGGTCCTTAAATCATTGGTGTTTGAATAAAAATAACTTTTATCAAAAATGACATAATGCTATGTAAATATATACATTAGGTTTAGCGTAAATACTGAAAATTCATGAAATACATTTCAATTTACAAACTGCGATAACGTGACTGAAAAAACAAGTGAGCGAGATGTGTCAGGGACAAGAGGAGGTAGTAAGCGTGGAAATATATATAAACGAGTACATGGAAAAGAGGGGCGAATAAAATTACAAAGGAGAAAGAGGAATAGAAAGAGAAGAGAGAAATTGAAAGATTTGATTTTTTATAGGTACGTTGCGCAGCGAAATAAGAAACGTGAATAACAAAAGTAGGTGATGGCGGAATAATAGGGGATACTTCTCTCAGAGATTTTAGCTTCTAATTAAACCCTGTATAAGAGTGGGTTTTCAGGGGATTATAGTAACATAAATATTAACAATACCTTTTCCTTCTCAAACTTCTTTAATTTATAATTGTGAAAATATATAATTCACTTCTATTCTTTATATGTTCTTGAATTATTACTATTTATTATAAAGTAAGGACCGGTGCTATTAAAGTTCAACGAAGAATTCAGATTATTTTTTAATAATTCCTCATGCCTTTTGCTTTGCTCTTGTCTTTTGGCTTTGTTGGATTGTCTCGATGATCAGAAAATTGTGAGGGAATGAAAGTATTGATCGAAATTACTATTATTAATCATCAAGTGTTGTAATCTATCGGTGGTGTATGCTAGTTGCATCATTGCCTAATATTATAAATTATAAAGATTATTAATTTAGAGATTAATCATAATATGATCTGGAATCAGGATATGTTGAATAGTTTATATATCCTACTTAAATTCACTCTATTTTCATCAATATATTTCTTATTTGCGTCATCAAAGAAAGTTAAAGGTAAAATATGATCTGGCGTTTCCTAATTCTAGTTCTTGTTTAATAATCAATAATATATATATATATATATATAATTATATATATATATATATATATATATATTAATATTTATATATATTATGATATATATATATTATATATCTATAATTGATAATAGATATATATAATATATTAATATATATTATATTATATAATATATATATATATATATATATATATTGTATATATTATATTAATATATATATATATATAATAATATATTATATAATTATATATTTATAAATATATATATTATATATATATATATTAATTATATATATATATATATATCTAATATATATTATATATATATCTCTTCTTCTTTCTTTTCATTCAGATTCTCTTTTGCCTCACCAATGATTGGTGGTAAGGCTTCGCTACAAGCATCATGGAATTAAAGGAAAGCAGTAGAGGAACATGACCAACGTCGAAAAGAAGGCCAGTCACACCGCTCACCTCTCATGTACCATTTTAAATTAGTGAGAGCTCGTCACACAGACAGAAAATCCACCCTAGCATCATGGGTACCGCGACGACCCTCACTATGGTAAATCGTCAATGTATTTAATATATATATTATATATTATAATATATATATATAATATATATTAATATATATATATATATATATTAATATAATATTAATAATTATATATATTATAATATATATATATATATATATAATTATATATAATATTTAACTATATTAATTAATATATATTATGATTATATAATTAATATATATATACCCACCTGGTATTAGGTAGTCAACTACTTAAATTTCTTTTAAGTTCATTTGCTTTTTTTTCCCCTTCTTCCTCTTCCCGTTTCTTTGCTTCTAATCTGCTACTGTTTTCAAATTCAAAATCAAGTTCTCTTTTGGAAACTGACTCTATAAATTCTGCAACTCCGATTGCTTCACGATTGGGAGGGCTCCTCCTGCAAAACAAATTTATTATAATTATAACATCACAACAACTTACAATTTTATATACTTATATACCAGGTTTACTGAATCTATATTAAGTGAAATAATTCCTTTGCATCTTAATATTGCTTATTTTTTTCTAGTGTTACAAGTATTTTGAAACAATATATATTTAAGAGCTCTAAAAAGAACAATCGTCAAAATATAAAAATTTTAGGTAATTTTTTTATACTAATTATTAGTAAAATTAACTTCCACAATGTTACATTATCAACAGCATTTAATCTTTTTTACTTTTTATATAGCTTTATGAAGTCTTAAAGTTAATATTCAATAAGGATTAGGTTTTCATGTGATTTAAAGAAATATAATATATATATATATATATATATATATCATATATATATATATATATTATAATATTATTATATATTATATATATATAAAAAAATAATAAAAGATCTTATATATATATTAGATATATATATTAATTAATAATATATATCATAATATTATATAATATTATATATGAAGAGATGTACCGATACCAGAAAAGAGGCCGATACTGATACTCTATTTTTTTAAGGTGCCGATACTGATCTTTAATTAAATATAAAAATACACAGTAATAGATAGATCATTTGTGAACTCTAGGCACTTTCAGATTGATTTTCCGTACAAACCAATTACTTAGTAACTCGTAAGTCCATATTATTTAAAAGTTAGACGATTTAGACCATAAAACAATTTTATAAAAAGGAACTAAAGTAGCCAGGATAATATTTCAATGAGTTTTCCACTCCGAAAGTTATTTTCAAAAAATATCCACTTCTCAATTTTTCTGTGAAGTATTAAACCTAAAAGTTTAGCTACAAGAACTTTTATGTTAACATGATTACAATTTACAAGAAGATTTTTTATCTAGCCACAATATAAAGATAAAATTATGAAGAACTCACTCAATTTAATCAGCTGAAAAGAACATAAATAAAAAACGCTATTATTAACAAATGACAAATTATTAAATATTAATTTCTATTTAAGTGATAAAGATACGATTAATGAATACTCAACACTTACAAATTTGTTCAAATTGTGATTGACAAATTACATTAAAGTCTTTCACTAGTATATCTGGGCGTAGAAGCACTTTGATTGGCATATTTGGTGTTTACTTCCCACCTACACTAAAATCACCGCCTTACTGCCTCTTCGACTGGTATGAGGAGAGGTCTGATAAATTATTTGCTTAGCAAGCACTGATACATAATATGGAAACCTTGGCCCTTGCTCCATGCCCACACATGAAGGGATCTCTGTCTGTTAGGAGCTATCTCCATGTTTTCGTTAGAGACCTCTCTCTTTCACAGATTGCAATATTTGAATATCTTTTCGTGCTTTTGGATGATCTCCGTCTCTTCAGTGTTTTTCGAGGTGAGGGTTCCATTAGGAGTGCTTGATTCCTTTTTAAGGTGATGAGATGTCATTGCAATTTCGGCCATGAACTTATCAAATCCTCTTCATCTTCAGTAGGTTTATTTGCTGAAAAGCCACCATCATCACTATCAGTGTTGTTACCATTGGTTGCTGATAAGGCAGCTTCCACTTCTGTGAATCTTTTTTTGTGTCAAGCGAGCAAGTTCCTCGGTTATGCTATTTAAATGCATTCTAGAAGTGGTTCACCGTCGGAGATTCGCATTTCAATCAATGCCCATTCCTTTTTTTTTGGTTTGGGGGGGGTTTTTTTTTTTCCAGGGGCTTAAAGGCTTTTTTAGGGAATTTTATCCTTTAATATAGAACTTTTCGTCAATATCAGAAAACTAGATTTATATATAATTGAATCTAAAAGTTTCTCATAATTCTTCACACTCCAAAAAAGTAAGAATTGTTATCGGGCCAATTAACAATACCCAGAATGTACCAAAGAAAATGGCAGATACTGCCGATACCGATACTATCGGTACATCTCTAATATAAGCTATGGAAAAACTGTTTTTTATGTTTTAATAATCAGGGTGGGGAGCTAGGGCCTAGGAGCTTAACATTTTTGTAGGAGCTGGAGTTATGATAAGCATTTTCAGTGGAGCTAGTGCCATTAAAAATTTTCTGTCTCCTGTTATAAATATTTTATTAAAAATTAAAAAATTATTAAAAATTTTATTAACTTTTAAATTTTAGCTTTTGAGCAATAACTCTTAATCCATTAATTATTTTTTAAATAACTTCTTCCATCTTTAAGCATCTTGAGGAAAAGCTAAATGTTCCTCAGAATAATATAAGCAAAGTACTTCAAGTCAGCAATTTCCTATTCCATTTCAAATTTCTTTGCTAATGAAAGTGTGACTTTAAGGATAAAAATAAATTTAAGAAACATTATACAATTGGTTGTTAATAATGTAGTACCCCTCAGTTCATTTTCTTCGCTTGCATTCCCCGGGATAATTGAAGAATTAACTAACAAATTAGGAGTGTCACTGTGGAAAGGCATGTTATTCAGTAGATGATGGAGGTTAGCTGAAGCAGAAAATCAGAAAACTGTGTTTAAAGATATGCTGAAAAGAAATAACTTTTTCCTGAAAATGGATGCTCCCACTAGACACCGAATAAACTATTTTGCTATAAATGTTTAATATGTAATGATAAAAATATACCAACCATACGTACTTTAGCAATACGAGATACAGAAGCACAACAATCTAATTATATACAAAAGCTAAGTGAGAAAGTTCTTAAAGTTTTCAATTACAAAAGAAAGTCTTAGCAGATTTGCTTCAGATGCCTCTTCTCCAACATAAGGAACTGTAATGTAAAGACCTACCTGAGTGACAGTACTGAGGGATTCTCGAAACAGAAGAGATATTTCTACATAATAGAATTATTCATACTGGATCCTTGTTAAACAAAAAAATTAATGAAGGCGATTTACAATTAACTTAACTTATAGATGATGCTGTAACCAGTATAACACATTCTTCCACCTAATTATAAACAAAAGCTAAGTGAAAAAGTTCTTAAAGAGTTTTCAATTGCAAAAGAACAAGTCTTAGCAGTTTGTTTCAGATGCCTCCAACATAAGGAAACTTAATGAAAGCCTACCTGAAGTTGACAGCAATGAGGATTCTGAAACCGAGGACATTTCTCATATGATTTCTGTGATTCCCAGTTAAACAAAAATTAATGAAGGCGATTTACAATCAACTTAACTTATAGATGATGCTGTAACCAGTATAACACATTCTTCCACGATTGAACATATACGATTTGCTCTACACACATTACAGCTTGCCATTTGTGATGGCTTGTAAGAGAAAGGCATTTCATTTAACATGCAAGAACACCTACAGCTGATGCTATATTAAAATGTTGGTGCAGGAAAAGGTGCAATTATTGGCCAAGCGACTCGGTGAAGCAGCACATATTTAATGATTCAGTGCAATTTGAAACTAAAGGACACTCCAATTGTTATGGACCTTCCTTCAATGACGACATTTTAATGGAGTGAGGTTGAACGACTAGAATTAATATTTCGACACCCATACTTAATTATTAAAAAATTATAAACAGTGGATATAGCACCTGGCTCATTTTACAAAGAATAGAAAACCCTTAGTTTAATGTTATCTCAACATAATAACATTATTACAAAGGCTATCGAAGCATTGATTAACCATAGGGAGTATGATATTAGCTGCAATATATGTTGATCCAATGTACAGGTTTACCATAACAGAGGAACAGTCTGAGAGGGGAAAAACAACAGCATTACGTCATATAGCTGCTTATGAAATAAAGAAAATCCAAATCAGATAAGAAATTTCAGAAAGACCAGCCACTTGTTGTCGCCGGTACTTGGAGTTAGCCTACAGTAATAAAGATTATGAAAAGCAACTTGATATCGAAGTCAAATGCAGCCGAATTGAAAGAGAAAGTGGACACGAGAAGTAGAAAGTATTTAAAGCAGAATTGTCCCATGGTTTGAATGAAATGGAGAAAATAGATAGGTCATCTCATCCAAACCTGAACGTCATGCTGGTCATACTATTGTATCTAAAAATAATTAAAGCTGTAGATAGTACATTAACTGTATTGTCATCACCTCAACTGAGTGTTGAAAAACTGTTTTTGTCCCTTCATATTATTTGCTCTGACCTACGACGTGCATCTATGAAAAGATGATTTAGTAGGAGCAATATTATTCCTAAGAACAAATTCATTTTAATTTTGACTTTTTTTTATTCTTTTCAATGTTTTGAATATTTCTTTCTTCTCTAATTTTCCATTTAGCTTAACCATTTATGGGTTTAGGTTTCTAAAATTTTTGTTTTATAGAATTTGAGTTTACTTTATATTATTATTATTATTATTATTATTATTATTATTATTATTATTATTATTATTATTATTATTATTATTATTATTATTATTTATATTAAAAAAAAAAAAAATTTTTTTTTTTTTTTTTGCTGGTTTCATTGATGTACAATAGGTTGAGATGATCTTTAATACAAAAGAGTTAGGGAGTTTCAAATAAATTGGGTAGAGTAGGCTCACAAAAATTATATAACCCTCATAACCTGAAAACAAAAAGTCACAGGAAATAATTTTTTTTTTCGTATTTGTGATTTCTGGCACAAGACAACCATGTACAGCATTTCTATTAAAAAACAAATTAGGGTGGTGTAGACAATTTGCAAATTTGTCCTCAATAACTAAAGTGAAGGAGAAGGGAAGCAGGACGAGGAAAGATAATAGTGAATTGAAAAATTAATGTTTTATGATTTGAGTAACTCAAGGAATTAGAATAAACTAGAAAATAGGGAAGGGTTCTAAGAGAAAAGTGATTCAAGATTTTGTGACGAAAGTCCCGGGTTAGGGTTCGATCCCTAGGGAGAAACTATCTAGAGAAGTTTCTCGATAAAGGGGCATAAACACCCAAGGTGAGGTGGGAACCTTTAATAATAAAAAATCTAAAAGGAGAAAGATTCTTAAAGCGCCAAATGAGATCGTTGTGCCCAAGATGATAAAAGAGTAAAATATTAAAAGTACAAATAATAATAATAATAATAAAAAAAGTTAAAATTAGGAACTTAAAAGTCTTAAAGCAATGAGAAAACAAAAAATGAAATTTAATACTAATAAAATGTACACTATGTAGAATAAAATTGATAGCAAATATTGTAAACTAATTAATGTATTTACTCACTGTAATAAAGTATCCTGTTTGTGAACGTCTTCCATTTCAACATCCATATTTTCACTTTCGTGTGTAGTAATATTATTTCCACTAGGGTTTACCAATGCCGGAGATGCTGTAAATGATGGAAAGTTAATTAATTTAAATGTCTTCGCATTTTTTTTATAAAATTAAATTTAAGAGAAAAATCTGTAGGAAGGTTTTTAAATTCCCCTGCACCCCCTCACCCCCAAACAAAAACAATAAACTAAAGAAAAACCAAAATTATCTGTTCATTGATGTATTTAATTTAAATTAAATTTTTATTAGTTAATCCCATTCTTGCTTTAAATATTTAAAACTATTTGCTTTCAGTCTGACTTCATATTATCAAGCAAACGATTTATTTAGATCAACATAAAAATAATATTCACTCTAATACAGTAATTAAAAATTGAACAACAATAATTGTCCTATTACAACGCATGTATCTTGTTAATGAAAAGTATGAATACCAAATTAAGGAGTACATAACATGGGGTAAATATGAAATTTTAGTAATATTCAAATGTTAATATAAAACTCTTAACAAAGATTGGAACATACCAATAGGAGGTGGATGAACACCTGCAGGAGATAAATGCCGCGGCACTCTAATTAATGGCTGACCAAGCATGTTTGAAGATGGGGGAACATTTAATGGTGGAATTGAGATGGGAGGTGGAACCCCAATCGGAGGAGGAAGACCAGGAGGCATGTTTGGGGGTAAAAGTGATGGTGGTGGTGCTCCCATTGGCATTGATCCCGGTGCTGAAAATTATATATATATATATATATATATATATATATTATATCATATATATAATATATATATATATATAATATATATATTATATATATTATATATATATATATATAATATTATATATATATTATATATATATAATATACTATATATATATATTACCGTATATATATATATTTAAGCTCTTCTGGAAGGGAAGCGCGAAAAGTTAAGAATGAGAATAAGGGGAATCTGCTTAGGGAATAATGACATAGGATGGTACTTTTAACTGATGAAATGGAATGTGAGGGGAGTGTGTGGAAGGAACACTTCGAAAACTGCACAATATTTAACAGTAATGATGAGGTAGTGAATGTGTGTGGTGGTTTTGATGGTGCAAGAAGGAATAGGGTTTTTGGGATGAGGTTATTTAGTAAGGAGGAGGTTAATAGGTAGAGTGCGAAATTTGAAGAATGGTAAATCTGCAGGTTATAGATGTGCATACTAGTGAAATGATCAAGAGCTGAGGCGAGATGGTGATTGATTTTATTTGGAAGTTATTAAATATAGATTTATTGGAGGGTTATAGTTCCAAGGGATTGGAAGGGAGCAGTAATATAGTACCCTTATATAAGGGGTAAGGGAGAAAAGGGGAACTGTAGAAAATCTATAGGGGAATAAGTTTATTGGAGTGTTGTAGGGAAGGTATATGCTGGTATTTTGGTCGAAAGAGTGCGTCGAAGTGACTGAGGGGACTGATGGTGAAGAACAACCGGAATGCGATTTAGAGTGGTAGAGGATTGTGTGTCGATCAAATCATTTACACTTTGAAACAAATGATTGAGAAAATGAGGAGAAGAAGAAGAAATTTATTTAGTCTTTATGCTGATATAAAACAGGCGTATGATAGAGTTAATAGGGAAGCTTTATGGACGGTATTATTGATATATGGTGTTTGTTCAAGGAAATTTTCTGAAATGGAATCCTTTTGATGTTATGATGATAGTGAAACAAAGTATGAAGGAACGGATGGCACGGTAGGAGCTATTTAGGATTAAAGCGGAGTGAGACAGGGTTGTGTTATGCTTCCTTTGTTATTCAATTTGATATGGATGGGGATTAGAAGAATTCGACGAGGTGGGGATGGCAGGAAAATGGTGTTAGAATGATGAGAAAGGAGATTGAGTGGAGCGGTGCATACCTATTTATATGCGAATTGATTTGGTTCTATGTGCTGGGCGAAGTCTGAAGAGAGTATTTGAGAGGATTGGTAGAGGAGATTGGCACGAGAGGTATGTAAAAGGAGGGGTTTGAAATTAATGTCCCTAACACTCCAGATATGGTTAGAAGTTGTTACATAGTCAACAGTGTGAAGTTATGTTAAGATGGTGAGCAGCTGGAGCAAGTGTCTGGAGTTTAAATATTTATGGTATGTGTTGGAATGAGAAGGGAACGGATGATGCAGAGTGTAGTAGGAAAGTTGTGAATGGCAGGAAAGGTTGCTGGCTGCAATTAAACGTTTGTGAATGGTTAAAGGGACTTAGGGTTGGGAAAAAAAAACGTTTTTTTCAAATCGTGTTTTCCATGAAAAAAAACGTTTCATGTTTTTTTCGTTTTTTTTCATTTAAATGTTATTTTTAAAAAATATAAAGAAGGCTAAATATGCAAGTTCACTGAGTAAATTCATTTTTCAACTAATAAGGAAATTAAACGCCAAACAAATAGTTCTATGAAATATAAAATAACAGAACTAACCTTTCTCTTTATATTTTATCAATTGTTTCGTTACAATTTATAGTAGGTTGTAATATGAGGACTGCTGTTTGTAGGCTTCTATTTACTAATTTTACTATTTACATTTGTATCATATCATATTTATAATTTACTTTTTAAATATAATGTATATTCATTATTTATTATAGAATGAGTCTGAATGACAAAACTCAAAAAGTGACTTTAAGGGATGCAAATGAAATTAAAAAAATATTGAAATAAAATTATACCAAGATTGTAAAAGAAGGAGGATGAGAGTGAATGACAATTAAATATTTGGCTTTGGAATAACAACTTTTGATTCACTAATCCACTAGTCCCCACTCCCAGGACCCCAGTCACTACTGAGTACTGACTACTGTCAAGCTCATTATGCACTGGGCTCATCAGCGTGATCAGCCACATTAATTTTTGATATAACTAATAAGTCTTGATAATCTCAGTCGTATGAAGTATTAGTGTGAGAATGACAGTGGTGAAGGAGCAGGGGCAGTAAAAGGACTCTTAAGCTTAGCTCCCTTAGCATAATCATCTCTCTTAGTTGGCAAATTTTCAGAATTCCTAGTTCTAGATTATGAAAAATAAATACTTATTTTTGCCGGAATTCAAACAAAAGTTATATTTTTTGCGGGAGCCTTTGCAAACCTTTTATTTCCTTAAAAAGTACAGTACACGACTTTTTGCATGTGGCAATTCTAAATTTATTGATTAAAATAATTAATTGATAGGAAATGTATACTGAAAGCTGAAACAGAGTAAGAAAAACATTAATGAAAGCCACGAACAAAATATTATGAATATCAAAATTCAGGAATATAAAATAAAAATAGGAAAACCATAAAAATTTGAACACAAACTCAAGGGCTTCCACCTTGTAGGAAAATTGGAACAAAAAATACGCCAAAATTAGAGCATATTTTGCTAAAATTTATAATATAATGATTCAAACATGTTAAATTCCACAACTTAATTGCAAAAAACGAAAAAAACAAATTTTTTTACTTGTTTTTTTCAGGCTTGTGTTTTTTTTTCTTGAAAAAATCTCGCCTTTCAATTCGGAAAAACGAGCTGTTTTTTTCCTTTCCCAACCCTTATCAGGAAGGGACTAAGTCTTTGAGTGCGCTAGAGTTCTTACATGAGGGTATGTTGTTACCAGTTTTAATGTACGGTAGTGAGACTATGGTCTGAATAAGAAGTATAGATTCTAAAGTTCAATGTGTTTCAGATGGACAATCTTAGGCATGCTAGGTGTGAGGGAAGAATTAATAAAATGAGGAATTAAAAACGTATTAGAGAGATGTTGTTGGTGTGAGAAAAGGGGTAAATGAGAGAATAAATGAAAAAGATGTGAGATGGTTTGGTCATGTGGAAAAGATGAAGATAGTCGTTGGTTAAGCGTGATGTATAATGGCGAGTGTGTTGTGGGAACCGACCGGCTGGGAGACCGGAAGAGAAAGTGGATTGAGGTCGAGTGAATCGACCGGCTGGAAGGAGAGAAATGTGAGTTTTGGTAGAGGCACGAGAAGCAAAGGTGTCAAACACTCACAGGAAAAAATGGCAGGGGGATTGTGAGGGGGTATGGTTGTGGCCCACTGGGCCAAGGGATGAACCCTTACATGACGATCTACCATAGTGAGGGTCCATTCGCTGTCCCGTGAAGCTTTTAGGGTTGGATTTTCTGACTACGGTGAGTTTCTCGCTAATTAATGGTACTGAGGGGGCGGTAAGGCTGGGCTTTCTTTTAGACTTATGTCATGCTCTTCTACTGCTTTTCTTTTCCGATGCTCGTCACGCACCTTACTCCCATTCTTGGGAAATAAAGGAAGAAATAAAGAAAGAAAGAAAGAATATATATATATATATTTATATAATAATATATATATATATATATATATATATATATATAATATATAATATATTTATATATTATATAATATATATAAATATTATATATATATATAAGTTATAATATATATATTTATATATATAATATTATATGCGGATGATTTTGGTTCTGTGCTGGCGAATCTGAAGAGAGTTGGAGAGGAATGGATTAGAGAGATTTGGCAGGGTGTGTGAAAGGAGGGGCTTTGAAAGTAAACATAAATAAGAGTAAGGTTATTGGTTGTTAGTGAGGACAGTCCTCAGTGATGAAGATTAGTTAGATGGTGAGCAGCTAGAACAAGTGTCTGAGTTTAAATATTAGGGTATATGATGTTGAATGAGAAGGGAACGGACGATGCAGAGTGTAGTAGGAAAAGTTGTGAAATGCAAGGAAGGGTGGCTGGCTGGCAATTAAATCTGTTGGTGAATGCAAAGGGACTAAGTCTTGAGTTGCTAGGGTTCTTACATGAGGGTATGTTGTTACCTGTGTTATTGGTATGGTAGTGAGACTATGGTCTGGAATAAGAAGTATAGATCTAAAGTTCAAAGTGTTCAGATGGACAATCTTAGGGTGTGCTAGGTGTGAGAAGAATTGATAAGAGAAGGAATGAAACGTATTAGAGAGTGGGTGTTGGTGAAGAAAATAGGTAAAGAGAGAATAAATGAAGTATGTTGAGATGGTTTTGGTTTTTCATGTGGAAAGGATGAATTGTAGTCGGTGGGTTAAGCGGATGTATAGTTGGTGAGTGTGTTGGAACCGACCGGCTGGAACCGAAGAGAAAGTGGATTGAGGCGCAGTGAACGAATGTCTGAAGAGAAAAAAATGTGAGTTTGCAGAGGCGAGAGATAAAGGGTGCATGATAGGAGAGAATGGCGGGGTTTTGTATGGGGGCATGGTTGTGGCCCACCTGGGCCAGGGGATGAACCCTTACATTGACGATTTACCATAGTGAGGGTCCGTCGCGGTCCCATGATGCTCTAGGGTGGATTTTCTGTCTGTGACGAGCTCTCACTAATTAAATTACAGAGGGGGGCGTAAGGCTGGCTTTTTTTCGGACGTTTGTCATGTTTCTCCTACTGCTTTTCTTTTCCGATCTTGTACAGCACCTTACCCCCAATCTTGGGGCAAAGAGGAAGGTGAAGAAAGAAAGAGAAATATATATATATATTATTATTATCTTCCTTCTTCCTCCCCAAGACGGGGGGTAAGGTGCGTGACATGCATCGGAAAAGAAAAGTAGTAGAAGAAAATGACAAGTCGAAAAGAAAGCCCAGCCTTATCGGCCCTTCTATACCTATTAGTGAGAACTCGTCGCAGTCAAAAAATTCCCCATTGAGATTCACGGGACCGCGACGGACCCTCACTATGGCATTCCTCAAGGATATTTTTTTTTTTTTTTTTTTCGCGGTTCATTCCCCTGGCCCAGGTGGGCCACAATCATACCCTCTCACAAAAACCCCTCCATTCACTCCTATTATGCACCTTTATTCTCGCCTCTGTCAAACTCACACCTCTCTCCTTTCAGACATTCGTTTCACTGACTCATCCACTTTTCTTTGATCTCTCCCCAGCTGGTCGATTCCCAAACACACTCACCACTATACACCGCTTAACCAACCGACTGTCATTCATCCTTTCCACATGACCAAACCATCTCAACGTACTTTCATTTATTCTCTCATTTACCCCTTTCTTCACATCACATAACTCTCTAATACGTTCATTCCTCATTTTATCAGTTCTTTTCAAACCTAAACACGCCCCTAAGTTGTCCATCTGAACACATTGGAAACTTTTAGATCTATACTTCTTATCCAGACCATCGGTCTCAATACTATACATTAATACCAAGTAACAACATACCTCATGCAAGACCCTAGCGCACTCAAGACTTAGTCCCTTTACATCCACCAACAATTTCATTGCACCAGCCACTTCCTGCCATTCACAACTTTCCTACTACACCTCTGCATCATCGTCCCTTTTCATCCAACATATTATCCTTAAAAATTAAAACTCAGAACACTTGTTCCAGCTGCTTCACCATCTAACATACCACCAACAAAACTTAAAAATTATATTACCGATATATATGTTTAATTGTTTTATGCCTGCTGTGTTAAAGTGATTGTGGAAGAAGGGGCCGCATGATTTTTATCAAGTGGCTTATATATATATATATATATATGCAAAGACGGTCATGTAAACAATTCCTGTACACTGAGGAACTCAACGAAATTTGTAATCTGAGAACGCTTAACAGCTGGCTTTGTTTAAGCTTTCAAACTGTGGAGGCAGTCTGCCTCAAACTACAAAACGAGTGGTTGTGTTTTTAGATGCGAGGACATCGTGAAAGCCGGTTGTATAAAATTAATAATCAATTGCCCATATTTTATTTTTTTTTGTACTTTATTATTAACAGTGGAAATACATATTAATTAGTTACAATACTGTGTTAAAAGAAAGGGGCACATGCGAGGGCATTTCGATATTTTAAACCCGGCTAATTACAATATAAAATTTTTTTATTCCTCAGCGTTTCAATGAATCATCTAAAACAACTGTTAATCTGTTAAACTATTATTGTTGGTTGTGAAATATAAAATCAATTAAATTTAAACTATAAATAGAAATATTAGAGTCTCACGTTACGAGGAGAAAAACAATTTGTAGGAGTGTTGGCATTCCAAAGCCTGTTTCTTATTATATACCAATGTTCTTTTATTTGAATAATTAATTTTTATATTGAATCTTTAATCGATGTGAAGCATTAATAATATATTGACAATCATTATTACTGACTGTGAAATTTTAAGTAATTAATTCTAAGAAATAAACATATAAAGTAACAATCTTTCTTATGTCCTCTGTACCTAACTAGAAATGTTTAGTAAAAGAAATGGTGACCCCGGAGTGACTCGAAGAAACAACTTTCTAATATACAAACAAACACGAGATCATAATAAATAAATAATCTAAAACAGTGAAATCCAAACAGTGCATAATTAAAACCAAAGTGAGAGAAATAGTGAAGTGAAAAAAGTGCCGGACAAAACACACACACAAAAAAAAAAACAATTCAAATTCCCTGAAAAGGAGTAGTAAAATAAGAAAAATACTGTCACTATGGGCCTAAAATTTTCCCCTAAATAAAGCAAAAGAAAAAAATATCTAGCCCAAATCTCCAAGAAAAAAAAATGCTAAAAATGCCCAACCAAAAAAGAAAGTTACCCACGGTTCAAACCAAGAGAACAAACTTGGCTATTATAACTCAGTCTCGATCTTTAAGACCCCATCAACCTCCCCCAGAAGTAGCCCCTCCGACCGAAGGGGTAGAGGGGGAAGACGACTCATCTCAATATGAAACAAGAGTCTGAGAGCGAAATCCAAGAAGAGCATGAAGCAGCAAAACGGTTGAGAAGTCGCCTTTCCCCCACCCTCTTAGGGGGAAGAAAAACGAGGAAGAGTCTCCCCCTTAACGCCTTCCCCCAATTCAACGAATTTGATGCCCTAGAGTGGATTCGGCAGACAACTATGATTTTTAACCTTAATGAAATTACCGACCTGAGAGAGAGAGTCAGACTATTGGCATCAAAATTACCGAGCAAGATTACAAATTCATTGAAACTCCCTCTGAAAGACGATTGTTACGCTAAATTGGTGAGAGTAATAGAGAAGCTCTATGCACCATCCCTGAGAACACAAATAGAACAAGTTTTCCAGCCTGGCATGAGGGAGGGGGAGCTTCCCTCCGATTATGTAATTAGGGTAAAAGAAATGCTCGGACTATCTAGTTTATACACAATATCCGATAATGATGCAAAGTTTATTAGAGAACTCTTCTTATTACGATTGCCACAACAACTGCAGATCTCCCTCATGACAACGGAAAAGAACCATAATTTCGAGGAATTTGTTGAACTTGCTGATGACATTTTCAATAAGTTTTTCCTCCAAAACAGTGCTTATCAACCCCCCAATAGGGGGAGAACCGAATGGCAACCTTTAAATGCCATCCGTCCAGCAGAGGAGAAAGTCACCAAGCCAAGCAGAGAATCGTCCGCTCAAGAAAGAGAAATGTCTGTTAATAATATCACACGAGAAGGCAGCTGAAGAGATGAGATCACTCACTAAAAGCATAATAGAACTAGCAAAAACGATGTATCAGACTTCAAAAAATTCCCCCGCCTCCAACGATAGTCAAAATTCAAGAAAAAGGAACTTCGACCAATCTACACATAGCAACGTCGCAACAGAAGCGAGCACCGAGGAGCTTTGTATATTTCATAAGAGGTTCCTCCACCGCGCTTTCAAATGCGAAGGTCGGTACTGTGCGATGTACCCTTGGTCCCCCAAAATCTCCCTTCCCAAACTACTCAACGAGAAACTCCCAATCAATCGAATCAGGGAAACGGAGAAGGCGCCCGCTAAAACAAGCAGCGAGTCAGGCAGGAAGATTCGATCGCGAACATCAGGTATAATATAATAGAAATTATAACGCACGTTTGTTAAATGGTCATGATTATGTAGCTAGGTTGAATTATGGCCAAAGAAATTTTAATAATTATAGATTAAATAACAATTTTGATAATGTTAGTTTTAGAAATTTTAGGTTTAATTATCAAGGCTATCTAAGATGCCCGGGGGGAGGGGGGAATGTTCACCTTCAGCAAAGAAGGTATTACACAAACGGTTTTGATAATGCATGCCACAGCGGGGGTAATTTTAATAATAATAATTATGGACATAATGGAGGTGTTGATTATAATAATGTATATAAATGGAGTAGGTCTGCCAATTATAATAATAGTTATAATAATAAGAATATGAGTTGTAGTAGAAATATTAAAGGTAAATCTAGAGCTATGGTGACTGACCATGCTATGACTCTGGAAGCGGAAACTACGCCTGACAGTGAGTCGCTGAGGACAACTCACTCTCACAATAATGTGACTGAGGGTACGACGGAGGTCAATTCCTATTTAAAACTGAATTGTAATCCTATGCATGCAGGAGAATATAGTAATAATAGCCAAATTGTTGATTTAGGGGGTCAGGGAGAAACTCATTTTTTAAGAGTAAATTGTGTTGATTTTAAAGAGAAGGAATTTTCTCTTCCTATTGAAGGGGATCAGGGGTCATTAGAATTAAGTAACATTGCATGTAATTTGTACGACAATATGAATATAGAAGTGTCTGACAACTCAAAAAAAAAACTGCCCTTCAGGCGAGGGCGACAGGTGCAAATAAATTGTATTATGTTTTAGATAAAACTAGTAATGAGTCTTACCTACTAGATTCGGGGAGCTACCTTGACCTTACCAGAACTTCCTTAATAGATAAGGAGGGTGTCACTATTGGCACTGTCAAGGCAGCGAATGGAGAATTTATAAACATTTTTAGTAAAAAATTAATTAAGGTCGACATTGGGTTGGGAAAACTCTATGAAATTTACGCTTTCACGGCAGACATTAACTTTAACGTACTCGGCATGCTCTTCTTAAAAAAAATATAGTTTTATTATCGACTTTAAATATCACAACCTACTCGACCCTGAGACAAATCACTGCGTTTCAATTGACAATAAAGCTTTTAACTTTTCTTCAGACATACAAAATTCTGTTTTACCTTTGTCTTCTGTTTCCTTGGACGTTCCTCTTTGTGAGAATGAAATGATTAATAACTTGATTAAGGAATATAAGGAAATATTTTTAAACCCTTACGAAGAGCCCAATTTAAACTTGAAAAATGAACAGCTAGCCAGGTGGCGCTTCATCTGCGCAACCTACAAGAATGAAGGGGATGGAGTCGGTTGTAGTAATACTATTGAAAAAGGGGTGAGGGGTGAGAATAACCCTTTAAGGAGAGAAATTCTATGTGAACTGGCAGACAATTACCCGTACCATCTTGAGGTTAGCGGAGAGCCCATAAAATTGAAAAGCAGAAGCGTTGCACAGCATTTATATGAGAGAGCAAAGGGAGAAATCAATAAGTTGCTGGAGTCAAGAGTTATAAAACGCTCGAGAAGCAACTGGCAGTTTCCAGTGTCGTTCCTGCCAAAATCGGATGGGAGAGTAAGACTGGTGGTAGATTTGAGACTTCTCAACCAGAGATCGGTCCCAGATAATTTTACGCTGCCTAAAATTAAGGATATAATTTTCCAATTGCAACATTGCAAATTGTTGACAAAGCTGGACCTACGCCAGGCCTATTACAACATCCCTGTCACGGAAGAAATCCAAAAGTACTTTACCATTACTTGCCCCCTTCGGGAACTACAGCTTCAACTATCTAATTCAGGGTCACAAATGCTCTTCTAGCGCCTGGCAGAGACTCATGTCATTATTGTTCGGTGAGTTAAAGAACGTCTTCGTGTACTTAGATGATATACTTATCTTGAGCTTAACTATAGAAGAACATGTTGCGACTTTAGAGGAAGTTTTCAAAAGGTTAAAGTACATGAAAATCTGTCTTAATCCCAAAAAGTGCTTATTGGCAGTAAAAGAATTAGAGTTCTTAGGATTCAATATTAGTGAGAAGGGAGTTCTGCCTAGTCAGAAGATAGAGGCAATAGCAAAGGTTGCAAAGCCTGTCAACATTAAGCAACTTAAGAGCGTTTCTTGGCCTGTACAACTTCTACTGAATCAATATAGCAGACACAGCTCGGCTATTGCAACCATTGACTATGTTGAAGAAAAAAACCTGCTTCGACCTAGAAAATAGTCTGGAACCTAGATGCCGAACGAGCTTTTAAAGAAGCAAAGGCGGCAATGATAAAGGCTACCTTATTATCGTTTCCTGGTGGGGAAACGGAGTTGCAACTTTACACGAGAGTGAGTGATGTTGCAATGGCGAGCGCCTTAATGGGAAACGAGGACTCAACTAAAATCTTTGCCTTGTATAGTGCTGTGCTGAGCGAAGCAGAAATGGGATACCCGCAAATCACGAGGGAATTAATGTGTATCATTAATAGTTTGTAAAAGTATGCTTATTTGATAGCGAATCGCAAAATTGCAATTTGCACATCCAATAATGGCAATATCATGAACTATAAAAGGAAAAGTGCAAATAAAATGCATGTTGCCCGAGAAATAAGGTTATGGAATTCGATAGCAAGCTTTGACATAGAGTTTAAATTAATATCTAAAGCCAAAAATAAATTAACTATTCACTTGAACGAGCTAAATGAAGAAAACGAGCATGTAGAAATTAAGAAATTAGACTTAAAATTAGCCTTCATAGAAAATGGAGAGTGGCCGGTACTCTCTCCAACAGATCAGATTGCTATGGAAACCGACTTACGATCGGGGGAATTGTCTAGTAAGATGGGACATTTAAATACTATAACAAAAGGGTTGAACATTGGAACGCGAGTCGAGAAGGAACAGAATTTAATATTTTAATAAAAATAAAAATAATAATAATAATAATAATAATAATGTTAAATCAGTTAGGGGTTTAGGAATGGGATTATCGGATCATTATGTTGTTCTATGTAAAATTAAGTTAGTGGGGGCTTGGATGGAGAGGAAGGTGATACGAAAGGAAGTAGGTAAAAATTAAGAGTGAGAAGTTAAGTGTGCAAGATAATAAGGATAAGTAAGTAAGAGCGCTCGCTAGTAAAAAGGGGGAATGTGAACAAGTTGGAACTAGCAAATCTGGGGCAAATGAAGGAAGCAATTGTTAGTAGTGCAAAGGAAGTGTGTGGATGTGCTAAAGTAGGAAGTAAGAATGTTAACAGCGAATGGTGGAATGAAGAGGTGATGAAAGCGGTTAAAGGTAAAAAAGAAGCGTGGTTGAATGTACTAAAAGCAAATGATGAAGGATTCAAAAGAAAGATGCTTGGAATATAAAGGAGGAAAAAAGAAATACTAAAGTTATACGTAGGACGAAAAACAACAGGTAAGTGAACAGTTTGAAGGAGGACATGAATGAGGAACATACAAGTAATAGAAGCTCTTTGAAGGCAAGCGCGAAAGGTTAAGAATGAGAATAAGGGGAATCTGCTTAGAATAATGAATAGGGATGGTGCTTTTGTAACTGATATAATGGATGTGAGGGGAGTGGGAGTGTGGAAAGAACACTTCGAAAATCTGCACAATATTAACAGTAATGATGAGGTGTTACTGAATGTGTGCGGGTTTGATGTGCAAGAAGGAATAGGTATTTGGGGATGAGGTTATTAGTAAGAGGACGTAATGGGTAGGGTGAGAAGTTGAAGAATGGTAAATCTTGCAGGTATAGATGAAATTACTAGTGAAATGATCAAAGAAGACGGAGGCGAGATGGGTGATTGATTGGATTTGAAGTTGTGTAATAAAAGCGTTTATGGAGGGTATAGTTCAAGGGATTGGAGGAGAGCGGTAATAGTACCTTGTATAAGGTAAGGAGAAAAGGAAAACTGTAGAAATTATAGGGGAATAGTTTATGAGTGTTGTAGGGAAATATAATGCTGGTATTTTGTCGAAAAGAGTGCGTCGAGCGACTGATGGACTGATTGTGAAGAACACGGTGCGTTTAAGAGGTGATAGATGTGTGATCAAATCTTTACAATGAAACAAATGATTGAGAAAATGAGTAGAAGAAGAATAAATTGTATTTAGGTTTATGATTTGCAACAGGGCGTATGATAGAGTAATATGGCGAAAGCGTATGGCAGGTTTATGAATATGGTGTGGTTGGAGGCTTCTGAATGGAATCAAAAGTATGTATGACGATAGTGAAGCGTGTGTAAAGTAAAAATGGTGTTCAATGGTGATTGGATTTAGGATTAATAGCGAGTAAGACAGGGTGGTTTTATGTCTCCTTGGTTATCAATTGTATATGGATGGGTTATGAAAGAATATGAGGTGGGGGATGGCAGGAAATGCTGTTAGAATGGTGGAGAATGAGTTGATGGAGGTCCCTACCTATTATATGCGATATTTGGTTCTGTGTGGCGAAATCTGAAGAGAGTTGAGAGGATGGTAGAGGGATTTGGAACAGGGTGTGTAAAAGGAGGCTTGAAAGTAAACGTGGATAAGATTAAGGTTATGTTGTGGAGTGAGGACACTCCTCAGTGTGAAGTTTATGTAGATGGGAGCAGCTAGCAAGTGTCTGAGTTTAAAAAATTAGGGTATATGTTGGATGAGAAGCAAACGGATGATGCAGATGTAGTAGGAAAGTTGTGAATGGTAGGAAGGTGGGCTGGTGCAATTAAATCGTTGTGAAGGCAAGGACGTAAGTTCTTAGTGTGCTTAGGCTTACATGAGGTTATGTTAACCTGTGTTATTGTATGGTAGAACTATGGTCTGGAATAAGGAAGTATAGATCTAAAGTTCAATGGTTCAGATGGACAATCTTAGGGTTGTGCTAGGTTGCAGAAGAATTGAAAAGAGAGGAATGAAGCGTAGTTAAGAGAGTGTGTCGTGTGAAGAAAGGGGTTAAATGAGAGAATAAATGAAAGTAGTTGAGATGGTTTGGTCATGTTGGAAAGGATGAATGATAGTAGGTTGGTTAAGCGGATTTATAGTAGTTACATCTCTAGTTGGGAACCGACCGGCTGGAGACCCGAAGAGAAAGTGGATTGAGTCGGTGAACGATGTCTGGAAGGAGAGAAATGTGAGTTTGGCAGAGGCGAGAATAAAGGTGCATGATAGGAGAGAATGGCGGGGTTTTGTATGGGGGCATGGTTGTGGCCCACCTGGGCCAGGGGATGAACCCTTACATTGACGATTTACCATTAGTGAGGGTATCCGCTCGCCGGTCCATAATGCTCTAGGGTGGATTTTCTGTCGGTGACGAGCTCTCACTAATTAATGGTACAGAGGGGGCGGTAAGGCTGGGCTTTCTTTTCGACGTTTGTCATGTTCTCCTACTGCTTTTCTTTTCCGATGCTTGTACAGCACCTTACCCCCAATCTTGGGGCAAAGAGGGGGGGGGGGGGGGGGCGGTGAAGGTGAAGAAAGAAAGAAAGAATAATAATAATAATAATAATAATAATAATAATAATAATAATAATAATAATAATAACTTTGATGATTTCGCTTTGAAAGTGATAACATATAATAAGAGAGGGTTAAGTGAGATGATAAACAAATTCAAAGAGGAAATAGACTTCCGAGAAATCGCAATCGAGCAAGAGACTGATGGCTACATAAAAGACTTAGTAAGAGGGAAGGAGGCTTCCGGGTTAAAGACTTGTTACAGAGAGTTCATTTGCAAGGGCAAGGAGCTGTCATTGGCCGTCGACATTTCAACAGGCATAGCCAGAATAATTATCCCTGAAAATTTGATAGAGGAAATAATAGAGAAGATACATATGAATCATTTAGGAATTAAAAAAAACTTGACCGTTTTGAGAGCTGACTTTGTCTTTAAATTTATGCATAGTAGAGTGAAGAAATTTATCCAAAGTTGCGACATCTGCCAGAAAAACAAAAGTGTCAGAAAAATATCTCCGGAGTTTGGAAGATATAAGGAGGTTTAAGAAAAGTTTGACACGCCTCATGTGGATTTATTGAAGTTGCCATATAGTAAGGGTTTTAATTATCTATTAGTCCTTATTGATAGGTTCAGTAAATATCCATTCGCTTATCCCCTGAAGCAAGCCTCGGTGAATTCCGTGCTAGAGGTGTTAATAAGCGAGATCTTCACATTCTGTGGGGCGATTAAGAGGCTAGTATCGGATAGAGGGACATAGTTCACTGCCAAACTGTTCAATGACGTGTAATCTACTTAATATCGATAATATCGTGACGACAGCTAATTCCCATAACGTGAATGGACTTTGTGAAAAATTAAACCAGGCACCTGTAGTGACTCTGAGGTGCATGAAAAACGATAGTAAGAATGAAGGGCTCGAGTGGCCGGAGATCTTGCCCTGGGCACTGTATTGTTTGAGAATTAGCCCTCTAAATGACAAAGGGGTGACACCCAGTATTCTCATGTTCGGCCAAAATCAATCAGTGCCAGGAAGCTTATTGCAGAGAGTCACTCAGTGCCACGGTAAGCCAGAGTGCCTACCTGAAAAAACTTGTGGCATTAATGTGCCGACCATTGGCACCCCATGTTGAATGCAAAAATAAAAATATATTTGTTCCAAAGGACCTCCACAAGGCGAAGTTCGTATTGGAAAAAACCAGCAATACAATGTGGGAAAATTAGCGGAAAGATACTCTGGACCTTATCGAGTGTTGCGGATGACAGAGAACAATGTTTATATTTCAAGGCAAGGAAAGGAGGCTGTGGAAAATTAGAGAAACGTGAGAATTTATCACAATATAACCGACGGGGGCGCTGAGAACCAGAATGGAAATGAAGTTAAATAAGAAAAGAAGAGGGGGGGGGGGGCTTCTTATTCCTGAATGCAATACTTAGAATTTTGACAGTAGTTGAATTGATTTTCTCATCCTTTAAAAAAAAAAATTCCTCTTCCTTCCTCTATTTGATACTATGGACGAACCGCATGTAAACAAACGTTAACGATTATGAATAAACTCACAAATTCTTTAAAAAAAAAAAAAAAAAGTCATAGTAAAGGGTTGCAACAGATGAGTTGGAGTAGTCAAACCCTGCCTGACGGAATTTAGATGGTCAGTCAATACGTTTTGTAATAATGTATTGTAGAAGTAGAAATTTGTATTTGGTTATAATAGTATTAAGTCATAACTCAAAAAAAAAATTTTTTTTTTGTTCGCGTTTAATTGTTTTATGCCTGCTGTGTTAAAGTGATTGTGGAAGAAGGGGCCGCATGATTTTTATCAAGTGGCTCTCTCTCCGGAATCACCATTTGCAAAGACGGTCAGGTAAACAATTCCTGTACACTGAGGAACTCAACGAAATTTGTAATCTGAGAACGCTTAACAGCTGGCTTTGTTTAAGCTTTCAAACTGTGGAGGCAGTCTGCCTCAAGCTACAAAACGAGAGGTTGAGCTTTTAGATGCGGGGAGCATCGTGAAAGCCGGTTGTATAAAATTAATAATCAATTGCCCATATTATATTTTCATGTGTACTTTATTATTAACAGTGGAAATACATATTAATTAGTTACAATACTGTGTTAAAAGAAAGGGGCGCATGCGAGGGCATTTCGATATTTCAAACCCGGCTAATTACAATATAAATTTTTTTTTATTCCTGTGTTTCAATGAATCATAAAATCAATTAAATTTAAACTATAAATAGAAATAATAGAGTCTCACGTTACGAGGAGAAAAACAATTTGTAAGAGTGTTGGCATTCCAAAGCCTGTTTCTTATTATAGACCAATGTTCTTTTATTTGAATAATTAATTTTTATATTGAATCTTTAATCGAGGTGAAGCATTAATAATTCATTGACAATCATTATTACCGATTGTGAAATCTTAAGTAATTAATTCTAAGAAATAAACTATAAAGTGACAATCTCTCTTATGTCCTCTGTACCTAACTAGAAATGTTTAATATATAATATATATATAATATATATATATATATATAATATATATTATATATATATATATTAAATATATATATATATATATATATATATATATATGATCTTCCTATCCCCAGATTGGGAGCGAGGTGCGTAGCGTACACCGGAACAGAAAAGCAGAACATGACGCAAGTCGAAAAGAAAAACCCCCCTCTCTTTCCGTCCCCTTTATACCCCTAGTGAGAACTCATCGCACAGAAAAACCCACCCTGAGGCTTCATGAGACCGCGACGGACCCCCTTACTGCGGTATTTCGTCAGTGTGGGGTTCATCTCCTGGGCAAAGCCCACAACCATACACCCCCCCTCACAAAACCCCGCCATCCACTCCTGTTATGCACCTTTCTTCTCGCCTCTGCTAAACTCACATTCCTCTCCTTCAAGCATTCCTTTACTGACTCAATCCAGTTTTTCTTCGATCTCCCAGCACACTCACCACTATACATCAGCGTAACCAACCGACTATTATCCATTCTTTCAATATGACCAAACAATCTCAATGTACTCTCGTTTTTTTCTCTCATTTACGCCCTTCTTCACACTACACAACTCCCTAATGCGTTCATTCCTCATTTTATCAATTCTTCTCACACCTAACATGCCCCTAAGGTTGTCCATCTGAACATTTTCTATCTTAGATCTATATCTCTTATTCCAGACCATAGTTTCACTACTATACATTAACACAGGTAACAACATACCCTCATGCAAACCTCTAGCGCACTCAAGACTTAGTCCCTTCACATCCACCAAGAATTTAATTGCACCAGCCACCTTCCTACCATTCACAACTTTCTTACTTCATCCGATATATATCCTAAATACTTAAACTCGGATACTTGTTCGTTACTCACCATCTAACATGACTTAATACCACGGACACTCCTCACTCACTACCTTAACCTTACTCTTATCTACATTTACTTTCAAACCCCCTCCTTTTACACACCCTGCCAAACCTCTCAAACTCTCTTTAGATTATTATATATAATATATATATATATATATATATTATATATATATATATATATATATATATATATATATATATATATATATATATATATATATATATATATATATATATATATATATATATATATATATATATATTATATATATATATATATATATATATTTATCATATACAATATAATAGTATGATTTGAAACATTTGTAGAGTATGAAGTGGAGAAATAAATCACACATTTGACAAGAAGAAAACCATTAAAATTTGCCTAACACCTCAGCCAACATCGTTTGAATATTTCAATAAAAGTTTATGAAAAGCACCTCGCAAAATTATTATAAAAAAATCTTGCTCTAATACCAAATCAAATTCTTCACTTTTTAATTTAATCCATATAAGACTATCCTATACAAATTCGAATCACCAATTTCAATTATATTAATCTTTATTAAAACAATGTGACAGAGCACAAATAATTACCTGATAGACCTCATCAATTACTAAAGATATTGGTGTTGCAAATTTTTTAATTTATATTTTAGGAATGTTTTTCAGTTTGGTTCCTATGCCTTGATGAGGTTTAGTTGGCTCAAAAAGTTAAAATTGCACTGATACATGGCAATAGCATAATGAAATCGGTTTAAATTCACAAAGGAAAACCATATCTTTCTATAGCAAGTTTACGATAAATAATAAAGATGAGTACAATTTATTTAGTTTTAACGCGAATGCAAAAGCATAATTATAAATAAAGGGTTAATAAGGGAAGTAGAAGAGTTACGATGCAGTCAAAACTGGAGGTGCAAGGAAAACAAAACAAAAAATTGATTACTGATTATCTGACCTCACATCCCTAAGTTTAATTTTATAGAACTTTCAATA
>JABUQX010068748.1:27500-33102 GCA_015478945.1 Trachelipus rathkii | reverse complement strand
ATGGTAAATCATCTTGAACGAAACCATCCAAGAATATACTTCAACTAACCACACATGAGAGAAAATAGCAGACCAAACCTGACACACACCACTGAACATGAGCATGCAAGATAAGACAAGAAATCCAGTTAAAGCCCTTAAGCCTGTGAAGAGGGGTCCTCGCATGTTCGGGACGATAAAGATTAGGCCTTTTTCCTTCTTTAAAATCTTTATCCTTCAATTAATCATACACAACTCAAGATGTTCTCTTAACATGTTCTTTAATTGGTGCACATTATGTAATGAAATGATCCCAGAGGTGGAGCACGTAAAGCATTAATACTAACAAAAGAATCCAGGGCTTCCTCTCTAAAGTAAAAATATCACTACGACAAGTTAGTTCTCTAAATATATATATTATTATATATATATTATATATATATATATATATTAGATATATATATCATATATATATATATTATATATAAATATATTATATATATATACTCTATACTATAATATATTATATATATAGTATCATAGTATATTATAACTATATGATAATACATATATATAATACATATATATATATATATATTTAATACAACTTATTCTTTTAGAAAATAAATTATTTTCTAAAAATTTCTTTTCCGAAAATATATATTTAATTGAATTAATTAAATGCATTCCTTTTTTATAATTTAAAATTATAATTAATTGAAATTAATATTTAATTTTCATCCTCAAGTTTTTAAGACTTTCCAGTGTTTTTTGACTTAAATTCAATTTTAGCTAACCCGGCCCCCGGCCCCGGCCCCTGGCAAAATTTCCCGCCCCCGGCTGAATCAGGTCCCTAGGGCGTAAGCAAAGTACTTTTGAGCCTACGCTCATCGCGGGGAGGGTACCCCTATAACATCCTAGAGACTTTGAAAAACTCGCCCTGGTTCGACGTCGCCTTAACACATTACACTAGACTCATATTCCAAGTTTGTGAAGCCAATACCCTCTACTCTCCTTCGTATCCGAAGTTGTCGATGGTATCGGTATTCAGGATTGGCTACATTGCTACTAATAATTATAATTATAATATATAAAACAATAAAAAATAAATAAAAAAATTAAAAAATAATAAAATAATAATAATAATAATAATAATAATAATAATAATAATAATAATAATAATAATAATAATAATAATAATAATAATAATAATAATAATAATAATAATAATAATATAATAAATAATAATAATAATAATAATAATAATAACAATAATGTATATAATGAGTGATACCAATACATACTACATAATACATTAGTAATTAACAATACACAAAACACACAGCTATCAACCGGAACTTTGCTTTGGAACTCAATTATAACAAATGTTCGAGTTCGAAATGTGCACAGTCAACACGAATGCATGCATGACATCTTTTGAGTAGACTGTCGTAAACGTTTCGTAATGTATTCCCGTTCTGCATAATAACACACACACACATGGTTATGTCGTTTTATTGTTACCTGCAACATTTGCGTTGTAGGCTTCTGCATCAGGTTTAAACGGCTGTAACTATTTAGGTGTTGCAGATTGGTCAAATGTTCATAGAAGGAATTGTATTCCAAATACTCCATTCTATCACAGATTTCATTTTTATACACCCGTTATGAATCACCCTGATATATATATATATATATATATATATATATATATATATATATATAATATATATATATAGTATATATATATATATATATATATATATATATATATATATACTATATATATATATACTATATTATATATACATATATACTATACTATATATAATATATATATATTAATATATACTATATATAATATATATATATTATTATATATATATTATAATGTATTATATATATATAAAATTACTAAAATATAAAACTAAGATTTTTTCTTCTTCACGCATGTCTCCGAGCCCCTTTTATTTTCGAGACCGCCACCCCATGTTTCAAAAATACTGCCTTAGAAACTCACTACTACGGAGCCAAGTAGATTACGAGGCCAGAACAGTAAAGGTCGGTTGGCAGTATTAGTTTTGTGCTGCCACTTCATTGAGTCTTGTTTGAAGCAGGGACTAGAGAATAAGACAGATTATGAATGAATATTCCTGAACTTTTCATTCATTGCCACCTCTTTTTATAGTCATAGATTTATTATTCCGACAGTTGTAAGAAAGAAGTCACCGATGGCATTAGTCGAAGTTACTACAAAACATATGCACTTTGGTGTTACATATGTTTATTACTTTACAAAGTTCTCAAATTATAGTAAGTAGCCACGACGATTCTATTGAATGAAAGGTGGGCTATGCTAGTGTTATAAAGTATTATGAGGATGGCCTTCTTTTGAGACCAATTGCCTTCTATGTGGCTAGCGGTGATGTTCGGAGTGGAATCAGACTGGGAGAAAAGGCTTGAACGTGGTTATCTCGACACATGAGGCAGCAACCAAATCCTCCGCGTGTTAAGGCATTAGCTAGTACGAACGGAGATTTGGGTTGTCACGACTATTTTTGGGGGTGAGATTTCAGTTGGCGTATTTTGTGGAGGAGGCTTTCGCCTATGATGCGGAGGTATAAGTTGCAGTTTCATACCAAGTAAATCTTATTGTATGAACTTGGGATTTTCTTAAAAGAGTAACGAATACAATGCTCATGGGTTTTGGAATGAAAAGCGGATATCAGAATCTTGCCAAGCAAGTGCCTTAATGGGCCATTCTCCTTTGCACCTCCGTGCCTAAGAAACACCAGGAACATGGAGAACCCTGTGAGGATTTCAGAGCCTTCTTAATAATATTACCAAACAAGGCAGATATCGTCCTGGCATATTTTAAAACCTGCACAACGGCTGCACATCACTCAAGTTTATTCTCAAAAGTTTGATTTTTCAAAAGGTGTATCATCAGATCCAATCCCCTGGACGAAATAAATAAAAACCCGCAGGCTTACATCACTCCTTTTGGTCTCTTTCGAGTTTTTATCTATGCTCGTTTGGCATTTTAAAGAATGCGGGAGCTACATTTCAAAGAGTGATGGATTCAATCTTTAGAGACCTCCCGTTTTGTTTTTACATATCTGGATGATTGTCTTATCTTCAAATACTTCAAAAACTATGACATGTCTTTCATCTCTCACAACTTTTCCACCTTCCTCAAGAAAAAAGATTTTAAAATTTTTCATTAGGAAAAGTGCTAATCCTCACCAGACTTATCACTAACCTTTCTCGGTACAAAAAGTTCTTCGTAAGATCGGACACCTCCCAAATTGAAAAAAATGGGAAGCAACCACAACTTTTCCCCTTCCGCCAATTCAGCTTCACTTCGAAGATACCTCGGAATGCTAGGGTATTACAGAAGATTTATCCCTAATTTTGCTAAAATTGTTTTCCCACTCTCTTAGATGGCAAAATATTCAGCCTAAAATATAAGTCCATCAGTTGGACTATAGAGAAAAGGGAAGTAACACTTTAAGCATAGGACTTCTTCAAAACCTATTTCGTCTACCGCCCACTTTTAAAAATCAATTAATTTTTTCAACTGCCCCCCAATTTTTTTTTTTACTTACCAAAACTTTAAAACCACAATGTATACTATATATACTATATATATATATATAATATAGTATATATAATATATATAGTATATATATTTATATATATATATATATATATATATATATATATAATAATATATTATATATATCATATAGTATATATATATATTATTATATATATTAATTATAGTCTATATATAGAGTAAAGGAAAAACGAACTAAAAATTACTTAATAAACTCAACACCCTCCAAAATTTATTTCTAGGCCCCTTACCGCCCCTCTCTAGGCCTCCAGCGCCCACAAGGGGGCGTTATCGCCTTTTGAGAAAACACTCGTTTTAGAAAGTTAATAATTAAGGAAGCCCTTCAAAACGCCAGCAAACACTTTCATTTTCCTTACCAAACGTAACTCACCTACAATTAGATAACATACAGCAGTTTCAGACCCACACCATTTCTGGTGTAAGACTGCCCAGACTCATACACCATTATGGCTTGGACGGCTCAACCTCAAAACTCCCATCGATTTTCAATACAGCAAAACAGAAGTTATATCAGACCCACAAAACAGGAAATAATTCTGACATATTTTACAAGGAACTTCTTAAGCAGCATACTATTCCGATGCTTCATTTTAAACATATAATGATTGGAAGAAAACGTACACCTTGCACAGAATCACAAACCCGACATTTCCTATTCCAAGAAACTCTGCCAAAAGTCGGTCGTCAGCAACTGGCATTTTTGGTGTTGTTCAAGGAATACCTTTGTACAATGCATTATATTAGAGGAGAAGACAATATCCGTTAAGCAGACACCTTTTTTCCCGGATTGCTTTGGTAACGTGAACGCTGACGATTTGCCTGCTATAGGTCGACTTCAAGAAGGAAAATGGATGAAGAAATCAAGCAATATTACATAGAGCCTTATCAAGTTATCCTCTTCAAGGACTATCTGTTACAACATTGACAGTGAAACTTCTTACATCTTACGCCGGACTTTTCTTACAAGAAACCTGCTTGCTACAAATAATTATACTTTGCTCAGAAGTCCCACCAGGAATCAAGGGATCACTTAAGATTAATCAAGGAAAAGATATTTCTGGCCAAGTATAGATCGCGGAAATGAGACTTTTAGTACGCACTGTGAACATATTTAGCTTTCTAAAATTCATCGTCACAACCAAGCCAACAGTCACCCCATTAGAAATCCCATCTACAAGATTTGAAACAATCCACATTGACATCGTTGGCCCATTTACACCATCTGCTACCTGCGGCTATTCTGCTCAAGTTTTTCGTTACCTACTTACCTGCATTGACCGCAATACCAAATGGGCGGAAGCTTTTCCAATAACCAACGCCACAGCTAAGTCAGTAGCTTACGCTTTCATGCAGTGGATTTCAAGATTTGGTGTACCGTTATACGTCATCTCGGACAGAGGTCCTCAATTTGAAAGTGAATTCTTCACAGAGTTATCTCATATGATTGGTTTCCATCGACTACGAACCACAGCTTACCATCCACAGACAAATTCCCAAATTGAGCTCTTTCATCGATCTCTCAAGACTGCCTTGATGGCTAGACAAGAAAATTGGCTTCTCTCCTTGGCTATTACCCTGCTCAGTCTTCGATGTATTCCAAATGACTTGGGTTATTCCGCTTTCGAAGCTGTTACTGGAAAAACTCCACTTTGCCCTATGGATATTCTTCAATCAACCCCAAATAACAAACAAGATATGGACAGTTTTATGAAGAAATTCATAGCTGATATGAAGGAACTGGATTTTAGAGATCTTCCAACCATCCATTCGTTCCACAACCTTTCACATATATCTAAGGACCTCACAACTTGTTCTCACGTTTTCTTGAGGACTGATAGGATTCGAAAAGCACTAGAAGCTCCCTATATTGGTCCATACAAAGATATACAGAGAATGAATCATACAGTTTCAAGATAGAATTTCGTGATGGCCGGATACGGTGGTTTCAATTAGTCTTTTAAACCAGCCATCATGAAACAGTCA